>JAPYZA010000198.1:0-53034 GCA_030522685.1 Eupelmus azureus | reverse complement strand
CTACCTTGCCGCAGCGCTCTTCAATCCTTTTTTTTTTTACTGTACATATACACGTACACATTCGCGCGCACTAGTTCCTAAATTCCCGCAAAAGTATATACATCGCCGAGAGCTCGCGCGGCGCTCGTCCGAAGCTGTGTGTATATACATACGCCGTCAGGCAGTGCAGTTAGTTTGTCAGTGTGTGTGCGCGCGCTCGCGTCGCCGCCCCTGGGTTCGATGATGCCGGTCCGGAGCTGAGAGGCCGAGAGTGAGATAGAGAGAGGAGAGAGAAAGAGAGAAGGAGAGCTGCCCAGGAGCGAGCGGCTAACTCGAAGAAGTTGGTATATCATCATTCTGTGTCTTTCATCTCCGCACGCATTTTCGGAGCACACGAGAGCCCCGCCGGGAGGTTGTATGTATACGCGGGGCCCTGCCCGCTACTCGCGCGCTCTGCCTGATCGATATATACATATATATGGAGCTAGTGTTGACGAGGAAAGGTAGGCCCAGATATATATGTATATAGACACGCGCTGGCCTACCGGATAGTGTTTACGCGCTGGTGTATGTAGTACCGAGCGGGGTAAATATTTGACGAGGGCTGCTGTGCAAGACGATTCGCTGGGTTAATGAATGGAGAGCGAGAGAGACTTGAGAGTGGACGAGATGCGGCCGCACGCGAATTTGTTTTTTTCTTCCGAGTTTCTTGTAGCGGCCGACGCGAGAAGACGAGAGCAGTGTGTGTGTGTGGAATGTGCGGCGGAGCTTCGGGACGGTAACGTTGGTATACTGCATTTTATGGTGTGTTTTATGGCGTCAACGAGCAAGTGTCGGCCGCAAAAATGGGCGGAGATGATGCGGCCTGCGACACATCGGCGGTGTTACGTTACACGCATAGAGAGAGAGACTCGATGGATTGAAGGATTGCTCACGGCTGTTTTTTTGATGCTTATTATGGCTTGTGCGAAAGTGTGTGTGTGTGTAGGAGGCTTATGGGAGGTGTATGGAGGATGGTTTATTTATTTTTTTTTTTATTTTGATAATGGAGAAATGAGGGTTTTTGAGGTAAATGAAAGATTGATGGAAGAAGGATGGGTAAGGCGGAGGTTGTATTTTACGGAAAATTGCTTGATAGTTTGAGGAGGCTGTATTTTAGAAAAGTAGAGGGTGATAAAAGGGTGGAGCGTGCTCTTTTTTATCGGGCGCCGGGATTTGCTGGGAAGGTTTAGAAATTTACGCCGGGGTCCGCTGAAAACAGCTATATCTCGTGATTAAAACTAAGTTTAACATAAAATACATATTATGTTCGTTTAATGTTTTGAAAACTTAATGTTTAGAACATTTGCCTGCGTAACGGTAGATGTAGATTATGTAGAACCTAATCAAGTTTTAATATTAGTTTAATAATATTCCTGATAGATAGTTACGAAACTAATATTTTTGACTAAAATAAAAGGTACAGTTTAAATGGTTCCATACGTCAGTGTTTGCTATAATAAATTTACCAATAAATTTCCAGCTCAAAGCTACTCTCGTTAATTAACCGATGTAAATACCTTTTGAGACTCGCGCGCTAATTATGAAAAACTAAACGCTTTAATAAGTTATTTGCGTTAGCAATTAGTAAATCGAAGAATTCTATGAGTCATGATAGTTTAAAATCGTTTGAATATTTTAACAACGACGGATGTTTTGTCATTACAAGCTTACCAATCGAGATGCGATTCACATATGACGTGATTCTCTAAGAGAATAAAGGAAATATCTATTACGACAAGAAGAGATTATTAAATTGGTTTTAAAAATTATTACATCCTATTGCGAAGAGAGGAAGGAGTCAATTTTTATTGCCGTTAATTGGAGGAAGTTCGTACTTTCTATAACTAATAGATCGTATGAATTTTTATTTCGAGGTAGATATCAAATTTTAAAAGAATAAACTTCTTTATCAATTGAAAGGTTTACAATTTAAAAGTTTATTTATTTTTAAACTCTTCAATTAGTCGGAGCCAAAATAATTTTTTACACTTGGAGAATGACATTTAGAGGGTAGCTATAGGAAAAAAACTGATTACACTTGCATATGTTGTATCCAACTAGATTAGAATCGCAAACATACGTTTTCTGTGATGTGTGATTTGTATACGATTTGGTAGTTAATGAGTTTGATGAAGTTCGCGTAGTTAATACCGTTTTATCAACTTTTTAACCATAAAAAAAGCCAATTTAAGAGTCAATGTAGTCTAGTATTGATTAAAAGCGATTTTAATTAATTGAAAGTCAACAGAAGTTCTCTCAATGCTTTGAGGATGATCTCGCTGATCTGGGACACATGGGTTTAAAGAGAAAAGTTTGTTTTAATGAAAAAAGCGCATAGGGAAAGCGAACAAATTTTACAATTGATGAAAAACGCGTTAATACACGTTTTCTTAATGTATGTTGGCTGCTAATAAGTAATAATAATAATGTTATTGTTAAAAAATATTTTTTTAATTAGGAAAGGCAGTGTAGATTTGGTTATATACTAAATTAATATTTGTAAAGTTTAAAAAAAAATTAAATACTTTGATAAATGCGTTATAACTGTTATTAAAATAATAAAGTGCAGATCTTCCTTTGAATTATGCTTAACAAATATCATGAGTATACTTATTTATTGCCTATAAAATAATTTTAAAATTAATCTTTTTTCTTAGTATGATGAAAAATTGTATTATTTATAATATATTATAATGAAAACTATTAATTAAAAAAATAATAAATCGAAAATAATATTAAAAGATAAATATTTTGACGGAATGAAAGTTTAAAAGCCTTACATTTAAAATAGGAGGTACTGAATGATTTTGAAATTAGAAAAAGTCTGATGTAACGATCTGAATACTAATTTCAACTCAATGGGCCATTCACTTCAATGTTTTGAATGAAATTCTAAACACTATTCGTGATGCTTTGTTTTGTAAGATATAAATAGCTATAATTCTGAATTCCGATTAAATTTATCTTAATAGTTTAGTTTTCTTCGCTACTGTTTACACTCATGTTCCCATTATTTCTCTTCATATTTGATCAAAAATCTAAATTTTATTATATTTTTATAACATTCAAAATGTAGCAAATGCTTGTTACCAATTTTTTAATATATTTCGAATAATTTCCGTTAAATAATATCTAAAAAAGCATAATTCTTTTTTAGCGATTAACTATGTAATATCAGATCAACGTCATCTGAAATAATTAAGAAAATACCAGTACAGTGCAGGTAAAGTAGAGCATCAATTTTAGAATCAACGCTCTACTTTATCCTCAATACATGAATTACTTAAAACAATATTTTAATAATCTCCTACCTCTCGCAAAACTTGATCTCGTTAAACTAACAGCAAGTTCATCTGCACTCTTTTTCAACTAGCACGAGCAAAGCGCTCACCGTAAAAAGGCAACAGCCTCGTTTTCGCAAAATTCATGCATACTCCATACACGCAGAAGTAATTTTATTTCGCCACCCTCGAAGTGAAAACTATGTTCTTTTTCTACACCGCGGTGCATCCCGCGTTTTATCTTATTTCCAACTTTGAATTTAAAATGTGTCGAGAGTTGCGAAATTCCAGCCGAAAGTTTGAAAACTTTTTCTCTACCAAAAATCAATGCGGAAACCCTTTCGAACGTCAGTTTAATTCCCGTCTCGTATCGCATCGAAACATCACAGCGGCGATGTATATACACGACGCTTTCCGTGTATATGGAATTCATAAAGTGCGCTCGCCGCGCTTTATGAATTTACGAAGCATTTAAGGCTGAAGTATGGTCGAAGTCGGGTTTTTTCTTTGAAGGATTCACTTTTAATTGAATGTCTGAGAGGGAAGTTGCTACTTACTTCGCTTATACTGGTTTGCTATTAAAATGGCATTTTAATGTTGGGACGAACTTTGCTTCGATGTTGCAAAATGAGAATCCAAAGGTTCTCGGAATACGCGAAAAGTTGCGGGGGTAAACCATCTGTATGAATTAAACATATAATACGTCAGTTCAATTAAATAGTTTGTAACTCTTTAGTGGTTTAATTTTGAAATTCAAACTTTCGTATGAGAACGATGAATTTGAGTTGGCAAAAATTTCGGTGGACTTTTCACGATTTTGCGCCTCATAAAGCTCAGAGCTAAAAACTTTTGTATTGAACGTTTCGTATTTTATATTTAAACGACTTTTATTGCCAAACCAGTGTATGATCAAATCTATCATCAATTCTAGTTTTAATTTGATTTAGAATTACACATTCATGAAGTTTGTTATAGTTTAAATGAAATTCTGTTTGCGATTTCAATTAGAATCAATAATACATACATCAACCGAATGTCGATAAAAAGATTGATCCAGCACCTGTAGCACGTGTAAATTGATAGTATTAGCGGCAATTTAAGCGAACGTTGACATTTTTGGGATTTTAATGCTTCACTAAAGCGAATAGTTTTATGAAAAAATACTTTTTTTAAATATCTGAATAGATTTTTTCTTTCGCTATACATTTCTTTTAAAATGAATGGATATAGTTTTCTTGTAGAATATTTAAAATTTGCTTTCTATAAAATATAATTTGATACGATGATTGCATTTCTTGGTTTACCTGTATCAGCGCACGAATTCCTTGGGGTTTCATAAGAAATATATTGTGATCTGACACTTGGGTCTGGAATTGAAAAATTTTAGTAACTACTTTGATTAAAGTTATGAGATATCTCATAGACTACGCTCACATTCCTATATTTCATTCATATTTTAATTTAACGGCACAAAACTGTACTTCATAATAAATTTATGCTTTAAAAGCAGAGAAAGATAAATCCAGAAAATGTTTTCATTAAAAATTATAGTACCAGAAGAAAATTCAAAGTTACCAAAAGGCTCCCGAAATTGCACAACTCTTCTTAATTTATATCATTCCCTTAACTCTTAACCTTCCAAACTTACATTCCCATTGCAATTTACAGAGACCCATTCCTTCATCAAAAACAAATTAAAACCCGAAACTACACCGCACTCCCCAGCCCTAGTATCCCTCAAACTAACCCAAAGCCAGAGCTCGAAACTCGCCACTTTACAAGCGAGCCAAACAAAAGCAGCGAAAAATAAAACGCTTTCACAGCTAATTAAACGCAAAATTCCTCTCTCTCTCTCACGGCGCGCACACTCCAACCTCACTCAGACAAAGAGGCCGGCTTGTCTATAGCCCCGCAGTCCAACGCGGATTCCACCGCCTCCTCCTTCTTCTTCTCCTACCGTCGTATAAGAATATACGTCCAAGGGTATTTCTGTTTGGCCCCCGGATTTCGGGCACGCGCCCGAAGAACTTCCGCGTCCTACGCGCTCTCTCTCTCTTGTCGCCGGCAAAATTGATTCGTTGTCGCGTGCGCGCGCGCGCGTGGGAGGGGCCCTTCGATTTTGCGCACACCGGCGCCGAGACTTCTGTTTTCCCGGTTATACGAGGCTGAAGGATGATTTTTATTTTTCTGAGGATGGGGTGGTACTGGGGTGTAGTGGGTTGGATTGTAGGATTCGTGGGTTATGTGGTTTGGATTTGAAAGGGATGGGTTTGGGTTTTTTTGGCGGAGTATGGTTTTTTGTTTTGTGGGATTGTGGTAAGTGGTTAGGTGCGGGAGGAAGGTGATGATAGGAGGGGACTTTTCGCGTGCCAACTTTATAAATTAATGGAGGAGATGCATCGTGCTGATTGGAAAGTTATAAGTGCGTGCGATCGATTGATAATGTAATTAGTGAAACTGGTAGATTTCGGATTGAAATGGTAAACATTCCGCTTATTCAATTATAAGTGATAATTAAATTTGTTTCGAGAAATATATGGGAATAACTTTTACTGATGAAGATAATTGAACTCAGCTGTTGGGCTGACAGACGCGAATCTTGTCGCTCAACAAAAATGACATTTACATTCTGCGATTTGATCGACTTGCCATTGGGAACGAAAGGTTTATGTACCTACAAAATAAATTTAATTATTGTTAACATTTTTTTTTAAAACAAATGTTACAGTTGTAAGGTTTTAAATATTAAATTTATTCAAGTCTAACAATAATTAATGGATATTAAACATACACTGAGAAAAATGAACGTAAGAACAAATAGTATTAATATACCAATTTTTTTCAGAATAAAATGTATCACTGTAAAGTATTTTTTTCGATAAAATTTTTTCATCAAGAATCTATGAAGTTAACGGTTTTAATTAAAATGTTTATAAATTCAACTTTGATTAGAAAAAACCTTCACCAATTAGTAATTAATAAGATAAAAAGTACTTCTATTGAAATTGAAAAATAAAAAATTGAAAAAATCAGAAAAGAATATTGAATTCGATTAAAAGTCCGGACAGAAATTTAAAAATAGTAGATCCGTCGATTTCTATCATCTGAAAGGTCTACAATGAAAAAGTCGAACACGCAATTGCGGGCAGCTTTCTTTGAGTTCAAAAACAGAATTAGCCTGCCGTAATGAAATCCATCTCTGCCCTAAAAAGTAAGCCGCTTTTTAGGTCTATGACGTCGTCGAGGTCGACTTTGTTAACCTTTTATTTTTTAGCGCCGTATGTGTGTGCATGTGTGTCAGTACGCGAGGGCTGCGGGCTTGCGGAATCGGAATTTTTTCGGCTCGGATAATCGACACATTCGATAGGCGAACAAAAAAACTGTGTCATATCGACAATCCGCTGCTATTTCTAAAGAGAGATGCGGATGTGTGCTTTTTGTTTTGCCGATCGCGCGATACGATTTTTGTTTGCAGTTAGAGAAAGGCATAATGAATTCATTCTAACGAAAAATTCTTTTCAAATTTTTAACTGGCTTTATATTTAATCGGATTATAGCGCGATTATCCCCGTAATTAATGAAACAATGTGTTTCTATGATTAAGTTGATCGTTTAATTGTCTAATTGTCCCTTTGTATTTTTGTATTTTATAAATTTTCTGAATATTTATACGAAGGAATAGTTCAGATTTATTGATAAAGTTAAAATGCTTTAATAAACAAGATTAATTATAGGGCTTTGTAAATTGCGACCGTAGGAGTTTCAAGACGGAAATCTTAATGCAACGTATAACGGTAGTATAACTTATTATGACACTGGCACTCCCACTACTTACATAAAATTATCATTGAATTACTTGATGTGCAGCAACGTTTGCGTTCCTAATATGGTTCAATTTTTCATTCAGCGCTTAAATAATACTTGCAGCATTACATTTACACATTTCTCATAAGAAATTAATAAAACAAAAGTTTATAAAATTTGCTTTATTAGTGCAATTAAATATTGTATAATTTTTACAATTCATATATTCGCAATGTTCCAATCGGATAAATTTTTGTTATATAAAAATAGAAAACTACATACTTAAAAATAGTTTTTTTAGAATGAAAATTTCTGTTGTACTGTATTAGTTACGTATTCTGTCACAGAGTAGTGTAAGCGCAATCATTAAAAGCAATTAGCTATTGTTAACATTACTTATATCATAAATTAATGAGCAAACATTTATTAGTAAGTAATAACCTATGAAGGTAAATATAATTTACCTTTAAATCAAAATAATATGAAATTAATAATTTACAAATATATTATATTATACTACTATTACAAAATCAACCGCGAACTAAATTATTTATTTATTTATTTTTTATACAATTTACCTATTCAATTAAGTGTATTGTACGTAAAACGAAATTATTTAATGTAAGTAGTATTTTTTCATTGAATGTACTACTACGTATCGCTTTGAACGTAAAGCAAAGCTTCTTTCACATTCTCGTCGATTTAAAAACGTGACGAGGAAAGCGTTTGTCTAGTCACATGCATAACGAAAAATCATACAAAGTTCTAGACGCGTGCTCTTATTGCATTTCCTATCAGAGGTCAGTTATCAGTTTTATAGTCGATTGCTAGGGCATTTACACACAAGATAAAATTGAACGCTCAATTCCAGATATACGTCAAACTCAACATGAGTAAAAAATTTCAAGTCCACGTAATACTTCATAGATCGGCGAGTTCGTTTCTATAGATAGTTCAGAACAATCGCTTATTTTTTTGGTTGATCGGTTCTGAAAGTGTTTAAAAATTGAATTTATTCGAGAAATGAAAAATAGTAAATGAAGAAAATGTAGATCGTATGTAACATGTTATTTTTCAGATTGTGAATTTGTCGTCTCCATTTTCATATTTCACTTGGTTATATCAGCTTTTAGGAAATTTTGTTCAATACTTTGTTACACACATTTTATTTAACATGGTTTTTCTTGGATATTCAATATTATCAAAGTATCATATTCCACCGAATTTTATTTCGTCGTTTGACAAATTTGGTGAATGAAAAACTTTATCGAAATAAAATATTACGACTGAAAAAAGAAGTATAAAATATTCATGAAATTTGAATAATAAAATTTATAAATCTATTTTTACACAATTGACAATAGACATCTAATAAGCACACACATCCTCCACTTCACATGCTCTCGAGAACTAAAACGCTTTCAAACCCGAAAAAGTCAAAAGCAAACTAAAATTAGAAACCTATCTAACAAAACCTGCCATCACCTACCATCACCGATTTCACCTGTCCCGTTCACGACACCGGCCTTTCAAACGTCCCCGCGCTCCAAAGCATTCGAAAAATCCACGGAATCCGCTGTGAAAAATTCCTCGCTCATCGCGTGTATCCCCCCGTTTCCGGCTTGATTACGAGCTTTCGCAAAGCCGGACTCGTAAAAAAGAGAAGAAGCGTCG
The DNA here is from genome assembly GCA_030522685.1 of Eupelmus azureus. Lineage (NCBI taxonomy): Eukaryota > Metazoa > Arthropoda > Insecta > Hymenoptera > Eupelmidae > Eupelmus > Eupelmus azureus. The sequence goes on along the minus strand of JAPYZA010000198.1, from coordinate 44,254 downwards.
CCGTACCTCGGGATCCGAGAAATCCGGAAAATGAGAAAAGCAAGAGAAAACGGCGAAAAAATTGGCCAAGAGAGAGAAAAAGAGAGCGCGAGTCCAATTAAGAATTGCGAGCGCGTTTTCGGAGCGCTCGCTAGCCAGCAGCTTTTTCCTCTGGCTGCGTGTGTTGCAGTACATTACGAAAAAAAGGGGGAAGTGTCCGTGGAGCAGAAGCGCGATGCATTTCGCATGAGGGAACGCGCGCGAATTACGTAATGCCGACTGGAAGAGGTGGGAACGGCGCCGCTCCGATTTGGAGTGAGAGATAAATTGGTCGGAGGGCAATTTCAGGAGGATGGTCGGGAGGATTTAGTTTGGAGAGAGAGGAGATTCTTTGGCGGCTGGAGGATCGCGAGCTTTTTTTATTGCCGGCTGAAAGGAATAATGTGTCGAGCTTTCGTTAGGAGGAAAGAACGGGAGGATCTGGGTGTTTGTTTTATGGTAGTGGGAGTTTTTTTGTTAGTTTGTTGAAGAAACGTCTGTCAGATTCTGGGCGATGCTAGTTAAAAGACTGTTAGGAGGTCGAAAGGTTAATCAGTTCTCACTTCTGTGCGATGCTCTTGATGACTTGCAATTGAGGTTACGACTTAAAACAAAGGCTCAGCCTCTGTAACTATTAACTTTTGAAATGTTTCAGTTAGGCGCGTATATTAAACGTCTTTTTAATTAAAGTAGAAAGTCATTTAATTAAAAAAACTTTTACTACTCTCTCAGTGGTATACTTATGATTTTATATTATAGATTTTATTACCAATCAAAGAATATCGAAAAATAAACATTAATTTTGTTAAACTTCAATTCGTATTTTACAAAAACAAGCTTATAAAGCAAACCCTCAAAGTTTTGATTTTCGTCTTTCTACATTGTCTCGTCCCTTCTTCAGAGAAAGCTTACTCAAAGAAAAGTGTCGCAAGTTTAGGAATTCCGGAAGAGCGTCACATAATATGATAAGATAAGCTCGATGAGATAGATACATTTACTCGCGCAGCCCAGAGAGCTTTCTCTCAAATTCTCAAAAGCAGACGAATAGCTCAGCAACTCCATATGCCCATCCGATACCTCTCCAACTCCGCTCAATAATTCATCTCACCACTCCAGCTCTAACTCTCCAAATAAGAATCCAATCAAAGCCATAACTCCACCATCATCATCATTATCCCAACCTAACGAAAACTCGCTCAGCGCCGTAAAAACTCTCTCCTCGGCTTAGTCACCCAGGGACACCCACGCGCTCACATCCATCCTGAAGAAAAAAAAACGCCACATTCGAAAGCCATAACGCTCTCTCCGTAATAATCGTCCCATAAGGGCCCGTCGAAACAAAGGCGCTCTCGCAAAACGGGAGCGCCGGGACAGGAGAGGATGTACATGCACTCTCTCTCTCTCCCCTCGCATGCGAGAGTGGCGTGAAATAAAGGAAATGAAGCGAGGAGTCGTCGTCGTCGTCGGTCGATGTTTGTAATCACGCGTCTCTCTCCCTCTTTCTCTTCCTCTCCTTTCCCCCTCGCGTATATACCTATGCATGCCTGCGTGTGTGTGTGTCTACGAGCGCGTGTCCGGCTGAAGCGGCCTATACCGTTGCCGGTGAGAGATACGCGCGATGGATGCATATTGGAATGGAAAAGTTGCGCGGCTGCTTGGGAAAAGTACTCGGATTTTTCGTTTGTTCTTTTAGCGGGGATAGTTTTTGCGGGGCGGTGGGTTGAAAAGAGCTATGGGAGTGGGTTTATTGAATTAGTTGCGTCACTGAGTGGTGGAGATGGGTTAGAGATGTTGGTTAGGCTCTTTTTGTAAATGGATGTTTTGTTGGGGAAAACATTGTGCCGGAGAAATTTTCATTTCAAGCGGGTTTTCACTTTTTTTAAGAGCGAATACATTCCGGCATTTGAGCGGCTACTTGTTTGTGCAATTTAGTTGCAGTGTAAGCACTCGAAAAATATGAGAAGTGTAATTCTTGTTACCCGCGGACTTTTTGAGAATTTAGACTTGTGAAGAGAAATTTTTTTCTGATTTACATAGGTAAAATGAATTTGTACTTTTTAAAAGATGAAATATTATATTGTTATAAATAATGCGTTTACAGCTTTTTGAGTTTATTCTTAAAACAAACAGAATAAAAGTATTTTTAATTCTATTTAAAGAGCTATAATTTAAGAGCGTAATGAGAAGAAGATTAGGGGAAATTTTAAAATACTTTACTAAACATTTCAGATACTCATTTTGTTTTCCTTCTGCTTATCAGTGTATGCTTAAGTAGCAAAAGTTATATCTTAAAAATTTTTAAACGTTCATAAACTAAATATTTTTTACGCAAACAAAATGGTTTTTAATTTTAAACGACGATAAAAAGAAAATAAAAGTATAACCTGACTGTTAAAAATTGCAAATAACGAGCAATAAAACTCTACCATTACTAAAATAAACCTTGAATTTTACTGATACTCAGAAATTAGTGCTCATTTTCAGAATAATAAGCTTAAGAATTTTGGTCTTATTTAAAAAGATCTTTAAAAAATTATAAACAAAATGTTCATAGCGTGATACTTTTTGAACAGATATATAAATATTCACAAGGTTTTAACTACAATTAATAAAAACAAGATAATAAAAAACAACGTAAACGCTGTAAATAAAAACACCACGTATTTTGAAAATGAATATGGATGCTGCTCACTTCCGAGCTTTATTCGTTCCATCGAAAATTCATTCATACACAATGCAACAAAATATCGAAGCTCGATAAAAATTCACGAGCCGTCAAAAAGAAAAACCACCGCGCTCTAAAGAAACATTGCAAAAACAACGCGCAAACAACGAAAAAACAGTACCATTATTCCCACCCCATCCATCAAAAACAACGCCAACAACAAACACAGAGCCAGCGTCAACTCGCCGGCCTCAAAAGCTGAGATAAAAAAAAAGACCGTCAAGCCCCGGGAACTCCGCAGACGCTGCCCTTTTCTCGTCTCATCGTGAAAATCCCGCAACCGCATCCCTAGTAGACGGTTGGCTCTGAAAAATTTAGACGGCCGAGCGCACGAATCGATATTTTTTCGTGCGCGCACGGCGGCGGTGTGGTCCGCGCCTTTTTTCTTCCTCCTCTGCCCCCGCGACGTCACTTGGCGAAAAATCGATCGTCGTCGGCTCTTCGCTTGCGGAGAGAGAAAAAGAGAGAGAGAGAGAGAGAGATGTGAGAGGAGAAAAGCCGTGTCGATTTAGGGGCTTGGCTGGCCCGGCGATCTTCAATTAGCCTAAAGCATCGCAGCGGCTATAGGGGGATTTTTAATCGAATTAGAGCGATCCTATGCGGGTGTTTGATTAAGAGATTTTTTGCAGGTGAGCGTGTGGTTTGAGCTGGGCCTTCTTTTTTAAGGATAAGGTTAATCTTGAGTGTATTTTGTGAGGAAGACAGTCGTTTAGCGTGTAGGAGTTTGCTTAGGTAAAAATTCAGTTAGTTTTAGTGGATTTTTATAAGATGTCATTTAGAGTGAATTTTATCTGCGATACTTCAATTTTGTGATTATGTAGCTTTTAATTTTTATTGTTTAATCTTGTCAAAAGCTTTATGAGGAATTAAAATATTAGAATTAAAAAATTAAAGAATTAAAAATGAATGTATACTTAAAATGCATGATTTTCTGTAATTGTAATTAATTCTAAAAGATTGAAGAAATGTTATTTAACATTCCTTGTTTAGTTTCTAAGAAAAAATTACAGTAATCGCGTGGAAACTCACTATCAACTAACTGACAGTAGAAAAAAATCTAATTTTTAGATTATAGAAATTTGTTTATACTAGAAAAATTATAAGTTTTACATACTTAAGTAGAAAATATTTAAATAAAATGTTTAATCATTTTTACAATTGTGACTGTTTGTTATCTCCAAATTAAGCTTTAATTATGGTCTAAAAGAAATTTGAGCGAATCAGCCTAATTAATTTTCTTTTCAGGGTATTGTAAAACTTGTTATTATCAATTTAATGAATACAAAATATAATCAATGGAGAAATAATAATTTTTTTTTATTTATTCACGGTCCAGATTCTGTTTTATACAATAGGGGTCAAATAATTTGATAATATATGTAGCCAATATGTAACTTTAATGAATCTGGAAATAAAAAATGAGTACCGCATATTTTTGTTCATGAAACAATATAGATATACTTTTACGTTATAAATTAATTAAAATCTTTTGATACGTGCGGCTTATAAATTATTAATCGCAGATAATTATGCAACTTTTACGCGGCAATGGCTCTGAATGAATTATTTTGGAAACAAATTTATAATCGCGCAACGGTGAAACCACGATTGAATTATAGATAAAAGAACAAAAGCTTGGGTTATGCAGATGACAGGGATTGAAAACAAATGTAGATAAGCTGCAACGATCGTTCGTAACGTAATATCAATTCGATTGATAAGAATATCTATTATATAACTAATTACTTATCTTTGGTAAATTAAGCTGCACTCAAGCTATTTGATTTTTCCTTCAACGTGATCTGAATTTTCACCAAGGAAAATCTTTTGCAGATTTTTTGTTTATAATTATTTTTGAGCTGATATGCTTGTCAAAGAATCGAAGAAACGTTATTTAATAAACATTTATATATATTATAGCTTACTATACTTATTTCGTTAGTGTAAGGATTTATAATAAGTAATCATAGCCTTGGTAGAAATTTCACTTTATCGACCATAAAATAGCAATTTTTTAGACATTTTTTAGCCATTTTCTATCTTATGAACTATTAACTGGCAATTAAATGGTCATTGAATCGCCACTAAATAGAATCACCCCCACCAGGAAGCTCACTACCAGTAACAAACGAAAATAAATACCATATTACACATCGCAACAATCACCAAACCAAAAAGAAACTAAAAAAACCCTTTTCTCTCTTCTGTCCTTAGATGGCGACGTAACGAAGGCCGAAGCCGAGCGCGTAGCCGATAGAGCAGCCGCCCCCTTAATCGGGGGGCTCTCGGTCGAAGACACCAGAGCCGGAGCGAGGGGAAAGGACGGGGGCAACGGAGAGTGATTAGGATGCCGTCGAGGCGGCGTCCGTCGACAAGATGAGCAGCGAGCACGAGAGGTACGGAGGCGCAGCAGGTATGAGCGCTGTTGCCACGAAGATGCCGCACAGCCACTCGACGCCGGCGGGCGTGGACGGGGGCAGCCGTACGCCGCCGACCACGCCGCGCAAGGCCGGCAAGATGCTCGCCTTCCGGGTCCAGATGCTCGACGACTCCGTCACCATCTTCCAGGTCCAGGTGGGTTTTGATGGTTGGTTTGTCGTGGAGGATGGGTTTGGGAAATTGGGATATTGTGGGTGAGATAAGGCGTTTGGTAGGGTGCTATTGGATGAGTTTTTTTTTTATTTAGTAGTCAGTGAATTCAAATTGATTAACGTCTGTGATGAATAGTCTGCTTAAACAATAGTAATTATGGTATACTAATTAATTTGTTATTTAAAATTTTAATGTACGAGTGTTAACTATGCGTAATTACATAATTAGTTATTATGAGAGGTTTTGGAGAACAAAACAATTGTAAGTAATTTAGATATAATTATGTAGATGTTCTTTATACCTTTGGAGAAAATATAATACGACAGAAGCTATTCTATCTTTGAAATAAATACGTTCTGAAATAAATTATACTTGCATAAATAATAATCAAACACTTTAAATGTAAAGTAAGTCTTGTACAAAAATCTAAATAAATCTCTGAGCGTCCCGCACGTATATTTTCCGAGTTTTTGAGGCATATTTTCCAATTCAATTTCGAGGAAATTGTATTATCCGCCAATTTTATTTGTATTTTTATCGCCTGAATTTCATCCAGCGCAGAAAATATTCATGTCAAAGGCATCTCTAAAGGGTTTCTCATTTCCATTTCTCCCGAAACTTACCTTTCCAATAAATGAAGTTACTTATTGATTTATTTTCTCCTTGCTCCCGTTTTCTATTTTCCATTTTTATCTCGTTTGGCTTCAAGGCACGGAAGATAATTAATCACCCGGCCAATATAATCCATGAAAGTCAAAGGAAAAAAAGAAACGTAAATACTAAGGAATCTAAAAATATACCATTTGACATCTTTCGTATTTCTCTCCGGTGTAAGCTTTTTTTGTCAGAAGAAAAGGAGCGAATTCGAATTAAAGCATATTTTATTCAAAAACCTGAAATTTTAATCGAAAAATTCCCGACAAAGAATCAGCGTTTGCCTCTGACAAATTTACATTCCATTCTCCATGCCGGCTCAGTTAAAAAATTTTCAAACTCGAAACAAGCCCCAAACATTTATTACGCCAAACCTAATTTCGCCTACCCAAAGGACCAACAACCTCGATGTGCAATCACAGAAAAATTTTCAGCCCGCATGATAAACGCATTTTTATCAATCCCAGCCGCGTTTGGAGAACAATGAAGCCAGCGTGCGCCTAAACACGTACGTGTTCCTTCGCATTAATTTTTAAATTGCTCCGCTCGCTCGAAATTTACGGCGAGAAGTCAAGGCCGTTCGCGCGCCTCGTCTTTCTTCTTCGCGCGCGTATATAGTCGAGCATCTCGTAAATTGAATATCGCCCGGAGAGTAGGGAAAAATCTGTCTACTTTTATTATTTTCTCGGCGTGGCCGCGCGCTGAGAGGCGCCGTTATTGGGTGAATTGATAGGACGATTTTAAGTGGGTCGTCGCTTTTATTGGCGTCGTAAAAATTAAGTTGGTTATACGCTGCGCTTTAACGGACGCTCGAGCGGCCCGTTGATTATTTAGTTGCAGTCGCTCGATTGTCTCTGCGCGCTGAATTGAGAGTTTTACGCTCTATTCTTGGTGATTTGGTTGTTAAGAAGATAATCGAATGGCTTTTCACGACTATGTTGTTACGACGATTATTAAAATCTGGGTATTGTGGTAATAACTCATTGGTGTTTCTTTGATGGTTTTGTGTGTAAATGTAAGTTATAGGTTTTTGTTGAAAAATGTTGTTTTATTTGTGGAGATTTGAAAAATGCAGAGTTGCAACTTTTTTTATGAGTGAATTTTAATGATTTACTTCCGCAAGTTGTTCAGAGAATGCTCGTTTTTGACTTATTACAGCAAAAATCTGTGGATGCATTAACTCTTTTTCTTATGTATTTTTAGAGTAAATAAACATTATTAATCATCTTTATTTATTTTACGAATACACATATTTGTTTTTCAGTCAATAACTATCAAAACTAAAAACATATTGCAAACATTATTAGAAATATTCCTTAAGTAAATCAATCTTTCCTTCGATAATATTAATGCATGAAAAATAACAAAATGCATTTCACCAAAACGTACAAAAAATCCGTCCAAAAAACCCAATAAAATATTCATAAATTCTTCATTTTCTAAAATCCGAACAAAACCAATCTTCTCAACCTAACACCACTATCATATTCTCCCAGCAAAGTCCATAATCGTTTTGTTTACCAAGAAAAAGGTACCATCCAGCCTCGAGCGCATCGATACCGTGAATAAAATCACATCGAGTAAACAACAATTATGCGCCCTCTCTTCGCATTTCCGCTTAATAAACATATAAATCGCGCTCGCTGAAAAATTGATTTACTCTTGACACGCGCGTGGGAGTGCACGTATACACCGATTATATCCTCGCGTATTAGCATGACCGAGATAACGTTTTGGTTCCGTATGCCTTTAAAAAGATCGTAGACTGACGTCAGCAACAGCGCGCCGGTGTTTCTCTCATTGTGCGAAACGTATGTAGGTAATGCTGGCGTTGGTGGAGCAAGTGTAGTTTGCGATTTGGGCTATATTTGGAAGTTAAATGTTTCCCGGACGCGCGTGGAGATAAGATGGTTTGACGCCCGATTTCAGCATTTTGGAGCTGACATTTGTATGGTAAACAGTATTTAAACTTGAAAGAAAAATATGTTTTATTTAATTTTTATCGGAGACTGTGAGTTTACATCAATATATCTGTGAATGTATTCTATTTGCTTCCGAACGTTAGAAAACATATTGATAAGTTACTCTATCTTATCTCCGCAGAAACAATATTTTTAAACAGATCTGCGTTAAACATATTTTGTAAATCAACCATAAAACGGTATCACAACTCTGCGTCAATATAATTTTTTCTTCGAGATTCCAAAGTCCTACCTATCTTACATTTCATCTTCAGATAAAACTTAAGTGATTCACGAACTAAAGTAAGGGAATAAATATCCAACGAGCTAAGAAATAAATAAATTCCTTCAAGAAAGTAGTCAGATCCTCCGCGGCCGCGAAGCCACTTCCGCAACATTTATCACCTCCGTTATTTCAGTTCTGCATAAAGCGCAGGTAAAATATTACCTGTCCAGAGCGAAGCTTGAGAAGACAAGTTTTTGCCCAAGCCTAGAATCTAGACTACGCGCATCGGCTAATTGACGCAAAAAGATCATTAGGTCCACCCCTTAAATACCCAACCTCAAATAAAGTTCGCACATACCCGAGCAAACGCGAGTCCAGCTATATAACGACTGCAAAACCCCACGCATCAGAGTACGAAATTGATTTATGTCCAATTTGCCGTGCGAGCACTTTAATGCGAGCGCATCAGCAGCCGTCATCCGTCGCTCTGTAACGCGCGGCTGAGTCGGAGGAGGCGGGGGCGCTGGTCGCATGTGCGACATGCGGCCTGGAGACAGAATTCCAAGACGAGAATGAGATGAGATAGGTCCGTGGTTTATGCGCGCATGCGTGCGGCGTCGGCTCGACGCGCTGGGAAGATGAATTGGGGGATTGAAATTGGGATGCATTTGTCGAGGTGGCGAGAGCGGTGTTTTTTGTTTTTTAGGGCTTTGGGTGGGTGGATTTGGGAGGAAGACGGATGAGTGGGATTCCGGAGTTTTTAAAAGTGCTGGGACGGTTGTTAAATCATTTTGGCGGAGAGAATTGCGCCTTGGTACTTTTACGAATTGCCCGCTTGCTGCTTGTCGTGGACGGATGTACTTACTAATATTCTACAAATACACTTTATAAATCTGTTTCCATGCAGATATAAATATTTTAAAATTAATTGAAAAGTATTTGATTAACCAAATACGATGATTATTTTCCGATGATAAACTACTGAATCAAATAAACGTTCCTTTCAATCTTCAATCCGCCCTCTTTCAAATTCAATCCAGAGTCTAATTCAGGAGCTCCAGCAAACGAATCCCAAAGAAAATTCAGCCGATCCATCTATATTTCACAAAATCAATAGCCCTGCCACTAAAAGTAACCAACTAACCAACCTATCACTAACCTTGCCACTCAACCAACCCCCCCTCGCCCCTACAAAGAAAAAAACAATTTCCAGCCTCCTCCCACCCACGCAATCCCAGAAAAAAAAAACCGTGAAACCCAGGCACTACGCCCACGACAATCATTCTCCCGCTGTACACATCAGCGCAACCACCCCGCGCACCTTTCGCACGTGCGCTCGCGTATATACATATATCTATACATATACGTATACACAAATGCATCGAGGTCAAGGGGCGTGGGCCGGCGGCGGCGCCTAGAATGCCTCTCGCCGCCCGGCGCATAAAAGTCTTTTTCAGCAATGAACGGCTTAATGCCCCCGCGCGCTGCCAGAGAGAGAGAGAGAGAAATAGAAAGAGAGAGGGAGGGAACGGGCTTTTGTGTACCGCCGCGCCGATTATCCGAGTGTGTTCTTCTCTAACACACGCTGCGTCTTCTGGCTCAGGAACCGATTACAAAGATCGCTCGAGCGCGTAAACATTTTTCGCGAGCTTTCCCGGCTCGAGTGGAGCTCAATGCCGGCGACGAGTGTGTTTATTCTCCGCGGTAATCGGAGTGAAAACGTTCCGCTGCTCTAATTGGCTGTGCGATTTCGCGCTGCGTCAAGGAGAGCGTTTTTCGCCGGGGAGCGGAGAGCGCTGGGGATTTTCAGATGTTGAAGTCGCGTTACGTTGGGTGTGTTTTTATTAAGTCGCCGCTCGCGTAAGTTTTCTCAAGTTTTCCGAGCTTATTAAAAAGAGCCGGGGCTACCTTTGCTGGAGGAAAGTTTTAGCCTTTGAGAAATCCACTCGTTACGGCTGACATTGAAGGCTTCGCTCGGTAGGAAGGCTGGTAGATTATAACTTTTGAATAAATGTTTTGCGAGCTGCGAGAGTTGCGAAATTCATGCGAGCTCGGGATGATATAACTGCTTGTATTACAACTGCAATCGCAGCGCGGAGATCATGTAACGACTAAAACGTGCAGACGTTGTGGTCTAGTAATCACGTGCTGATTCATTTGTGTACCGCGCTGCAAGATCAGTACTTCGATAAGTCAATTACAGCTTGCCTCTTCTCTTAAAATAAAACATATTTCATCAGTTATTCTAGAAGAAAAGAATATGCGTAATTGTCCTTTACAAATAACAGCTCTTCACTAACAATTGATCTATCTTGAGAACCTCCACACTCTCTGATAAATCACTTCCACAAGTCAACCTAAACAAATTCACCCAAAAGCCATGTATCAATCCCACTCCCAGTCATACCTCCACCACCGACCCAACAAACAATTCATCAAACGCAATCCGCGCGCGGCTAATCCGACCGCAGCGAAATTCTATTTTCCTGGCAGCGCGCTCACCTTGATCGAGCCCGGCTCTCTATCGTCCTTCTTAAAATATATTATCCGCGACAAATAAGCCGCGGTAACTTTACACCGGCTAGCGCAAGGGTGAAACTATTAGAGCACGTAATGCGCCATCGGCTTTTCCTTTTTATTTTTGCCCCCCAGCAGCCCGAGCGCATCGCATAATGCCTTAGAGGAAGACGACGGATGCAGCGGCGGCGGCGGTGGCAGCGGCGCTCGTTTATTGATTAGCCGCGCGAGCTGCAAATAGTCTTTGCAATACGAGCGCTCTCCCAGCGCGCTGTTGAAGTGCAGCGATTTGCATTAAGATGGGAGGCGAGGCTGGCGGTTGGTGGGATTTTTTTATTATGATCTGCGTTGCTGAGATGGCGAATTAGTTGCGGGTTCCTTTAGAGGATTGTTGGATTGGCTGGGTTATTGGGGAGGCTTTTTTTGATTGGGTAGTGAGATTGGGAGGAGTCGGAGGTTGTGATGATTAATGCTTGGAGGAGGGGAAGTGGATATGAGTAGGTTTTAATTTTTAGTACAGGCTTAATTGATTTTAGGCGGTTTTATGAAAAAGTTAGAATTCTAAGTAGGTTTTAATTAAAATTTTCACTCACCTCTGAATTTTTTTCACATACTAATTTGCAGCTTTGTATTTTTCTGATTGACCTAAAACCTATGTATCTACAAATCGATACTGTATTTTCAGTATAGAGGTAGGATTTAGCCTTATGCACAAAACCGATCAACAAGTGGCTAGTACTGATGTAGAATAAGTTTTACCTAACTTTAAAATGACCTTCTTTGTTCTGAGACTATTCTGGTGTCCTATTTCATTTTCTGAAGTTTCACAATGTGAATTAAATTATTTCATTTTATGTAAAATAATAATTTCCGACATTTTCAGTAACGTCTTGCCACGAATAATTCTAACTATGTCCCATTTAGTCTTTTTATATTAAAATTGTATTATTATCAATTTAAACAAATGTTTTCAAAAATGTCCTATTCCACATACTACAAATACTTGTTATAGCAAAGACCCGCGTAAATTTAATATCAATTCACTATTAGCTATTCGAGCAGAAAATTTAAGCTCGCTCTCATTAATACCGCTCGTCAATCGAGAACTTAGTACTCTTTTCTTTCTTGCAGGCAAAGGCATTAGGCAGGGTGCTGTTCGATCAAGTATGCAAACAACTGAATCTCTTGGAGGCGGACTATTTTGGTCTTGAGTACCAGGAGCCTAATGGGACGAAGGTAAGGAGAAAAAAGCGACAAATTTTTAATATTTCCTGAGTATGCATAAAGCCTCTTTATCAATTCATGCAAAAAGGTCAATCGCTCTTTTCCGCGGCTAACTCATCGGTCAAAGCACGTGTTACATGGATGCGCAACTACGTTTTTTATCCGAAGTGTATTAACGATAGACTTTTTTTATAAAAACTTTGTTTTAACTAGGGACGACTTTTTTCTGGTTACATTATTTTGTATATAGGTGAGATATAATAATAGAATAAATTTTTAATTTTTACGAAAAGTTACTTTGTTGTAGATGGTACAAGTAACAAAAAATTGAAAATTTTTTTTTCATTTAAGTAAATAATATCAATATAATTTATCGATATTATTATACTGAAAACGGTGAACGTTTAAATTACATTATAAATAAATTTTTATATTTTCTCTTTTCTGTCTTACGGTAAAGATTTATTGAACTTTTAACACATCTACTACTTCTACTACAAGCACTCTAATAGTTAATGTTTATCATCTACAATTTTATTGAAGTAAATTCCAACACGCTTTAATGTGTTGTAGTACTAATAAATTTTAATATTAATCATTATAACATGCATAGTTAAAAAGAAAGAAAAAAAAGTGTCTCATAAAAAAAATGGTATTTTCGTACTGACTAGTCTATCCATCGAAATTTCTCTAACTAAAATATAATAAATATCCAAAAAAGAAATAATCATTCCTAACAACCACAACTATCAACAACCCAAAAAACCCTCAGCCAAAAACTTCCTTCACCACCATCATCAAACCCATCCACAAACCTTCCAAAATTCGCCACTCGAGCAGCCCTCCAACAATTTTTAATCTCGGCCATTCCCGCGCTCTGTTTTCGGACCCAATGCAGTACTGGCTGGATCTCGAGAAACCAGTTTGCAGGCAAGTGGGGCTGTCGCTGGTCGATCCGCTCCTCAGGTTCTGCGTCAAGTTCTACACGCCGGATCCGGCGCAGCTCGAGGAGGAGTTCACCCGGTACCTGTTCTGCCTGCAGATAAAGCGCGACCTGGCCCAGGGCCTGCTGCAGTGCAACGACAACACCGCGGCGCTCATGGCCAGCTATATAGTTCAAGGTTGGTGGCTTTGTCATGGTAAAAGGACCTGGTTAACCCGTTTTTGTTTTTAGATTGATTTAGTTTGAATAAATTTGCATGCGCCCGTGTGTGGCACTTTTTCTTTTTAATTTTTGTTGGCGCGGGTTTGGGCGGTGTAACGGTTTGCCTACTTTGAGCTGGACGAATATGCTGGAAAACAAATTTTGAACGCAGTTATTAAAGTTGGTTTCGTTTTTATTTTTTATTTTTCAGATTTTGTTACTTTTAGGATAAATTTGTTCGCTTTATAAATAGTAGATTGAAAAATTATGCGAAATCTTTTGAAGATATTTACGAATAATTCAATTAATGTATTCATATTAATTAAAACTTATATGTAAAAAAACATAATTCCATACAAAAACAAAAAGTAAGATTAATAGGCTTTAAAATTGTGTATGATTTATCGAGTTAAAATTACCTTTCATGACATCACACTGTTAAATCTCGCAATCAAATGATGTCATAACGGAACTATCATTCTCAATATACCTAGCAGAAGTTATTTTTTAAATGGTCATAGTCTATTTCTGCAATAATTCTGAAATTACTGCAATTCTTTTACAAACATTATAATTCTAATCTTAAAATGCACTCGAAGTAAGTTCTTATTAACTTTATTTATCATTAAAAATTTTTATAAATCAATATTCTAGTCATTATTACTTTAACCGTTTTGAAGAAATAAAAATTAAATTGATAAATTATTTATTGTAAATAATATTCAATAATTACGTTTTCTCTATCTCGACAAATCAACAAATCATCTTTCATTAGATTATCTAAAACTACTTCACAAACAATAATAAAATCGCGGTTTCATCGGTATAATAAAAGAAATAAACTCAACCACAATCTAATCCAGCCACAACTTCAATAGCCGTCAAACTCACTCAACCGCTGCAGCCATAGATCATAGTCTCAAACTGACAAAAAACATCGCGCGGTACAAACAGCTTCCATAAACTGTCTTGCATGGTAACGCGCTCAAATAGTCCCCGACCTAAAACAGCTCTCTCTTTCTCTCGGACATCATCGCGTTGAAATTTTTAAAACGACGTGTACGTATATGCCCTCTCGTCGACGTCTCGCAGCTGCCGAGTGTGGCTGCATGTGAGAGCGCGGATGTCTTGATTACTTCAATCCCAGGGCACAATTGGCTCATTGTCGCAAGGCCATTGTGGAAGCATTGGCTTTCATAACTCGCACAATGCGCGAGCGTGCGGCACACTGCCTACGATACGTGAATTCTAAATGGGTCCGCGCGCACTCGCCTGATGCCGGGCGGCTCAAGAAAATCGAGTTTGTAACCGCGACACCCTTGGGTATGCCTCGAGAAAAAGGATAGGATGAGAGAGAGAATTTGCGGTGTGAAAATTGACGGGATTTTCGTGAATTTGAATGGCGGTTTTATGCGACTGTATTTCTGGGCGGGAGGTGACTTGTTCAGTTAATAGATATGTGGAGAAATTGTTACGATCTTTCAGATTATTAAATGTTGATGTAGAGCATGGATAACGTATTCTTTTTGGAATTTGATTGATTAAATGTAAGATTAGAGTTAGAAGTTTTAGGTGTATTGAATAAGCGTTGTCTGTATTTGAGAGAAATATGAAAGAACCAATGTCATTATTGATTTATTGAGAAATTTTTTTAGAGTTTCCGGAGGAAATATCTCTATAGTAGCTGGATTTTTATGGATCCTTTTAGCGTCGTTAAAAATTTAATTTCCTTATACTTTTTTATAGACTTCCTATTATGTTCAGGTCTTTCCGCAACGTTTTTTTTTTTTTTTTAAGTATGAGTAACTGCAATATATACCATTAAATTGAGAAACAGTATAATAACCTTATGTAAAATTTTAAACGTTTTATAAAATAAACTCTCTACCCAACTTTAATACCATCTCCAAAAAGCTATGTACATTTCATACATCCATTCTCTAACGCATTTCTCTTTGTTTCCGCGTCCTCGCCTTCGTCTCCGGAACGACAACAGCCGAGTGCGGGGATTACGTTATCGAGGACTATCCGGATCACACGTACTTGTCGACGTACAAGTTCGTGCCGCATCAGGACCAGGAGCTCGAGCGGCGAATAATGGAGAATCACAAGAAGCACGCGTAAGTATTTTTGCCTTTGTTGTCGCACGCATCACGGAGCCCAGTGTCACGGCTCTCGCATAATAATTTTGCGCGAGAGAAGCGAGACCGAGCCGGTTATGTAAAGGCCTGGGGAATGCACGCGCGTAGCCTTGCTAAGTTGCAATTGATTTTGCCAAAGGTAAATGATATGTGGAGGAAGTCGCGGTGTTTTTGAAGGATGAAGTGGTGAATTTGAGAGATTTGTTGGGAATTGCGATTTGGGCGTTGTTTTAGGGAATGATGTTATAATTGATGTTTTTGGAATCTTATGCGAAGTAAAGTTTTGGAAATGATTATAGATATCAATAAAATGAAACTTTAAGTAATGGAATTGAAACGTTTGAATTAATAATTATGTATTACCATTTTCGAGCGTAATTTACTTGATAAAATTAATTTAAATATGTTCATTAAAATTTTTATATTTACTGTTAATTAGGGGTCAGTCACCTGCGGAGGCTGATTTGAATCTTTTGGAAACAGCTCGGCGTTGCGAACTCTACGGGATGAAAATGCATCCTGCAAAGGTAACAATGTAATACTTTATTGAACAAATTTTTATTTTCACTTCATTGTTCTATAAATCGTTGTAAACAAAACAAAATTTTAAAGTCAAATTTATTAATAATTATTTACATTTCTGTAGGATCATGAAGGAGTGCCATTAAATTTGGCAGTGGCACATATGGGTATCATAGTCTTTCAAAATTATACGAAAATTAATACCTTTAGTTGGGCGAAAATAAGAAAAATTAGTTTTAAACGGAAGAAGTTTTTAATAAAACTTCACCCTGAAGGCTACGTAAGTTACTTTTAGTGGACACTGATATTTTTGTATAGTTGTAACACGTACACATTTATAATTAATTGTAGGGGTACTACAAGGACACCGTGGAGTTTTTCTTTGAAGGCCGCAATGAGTGTAAAAACTTCTGGAAAAAATGTGTAGAGAACCATGGATTTTTCCGTTGTTCCATAGTCAAACGTGTGGTACGGCAAAAGACCCGAGTTCTCAGTAGAGGATCATCCTTCAGGTAAAATAACTGTTTTGTTATTGTTTTTATATCTTTTAAAAAATAATAAAACATATTATCGTTGAAATAAGTTAAGGATTTTAATTAAAAACCAAAAAAGATCGCGTGATCATTTTATCTAATATCTTAAATTTGAAAATATGTATTGTTATCAAGTGTAGTCATATTTGCAAGAATAAAAGGAAATTACTTGAAATGTCATGTGATAATATACAAAATAAGCGCGTGATTCATGTCCATAAGAAGGAAAAAGAAAGAAAAGAGAAAAGAAAAGACTATCTAATAATTTTAATTTGATTCTTGCTATACTATTCTAATAATCAATTGTATCTATGTAGGTATAGCGGTAAAACGCAAAAGCAGATAGTGGAGTTCGTGCGTGATAACTACGTCAAGCGGCAAACGTTCCAGAGGTAAGCGAACCAATTAGCCGTCTTCCAAAAAATGAACCACGTACATCTGTCCACGTTTTTTTGTACAAACGGGTTTCTTGACACCTGAGTGATTGGCCGTTTATTATATAGTAGCTAGTGCATGAAGTATACATAACCCGTTGAGTATATCCCTGCTCAAAAGAATACAAAAATTCAATGTATATACCTCTCTGAAAAAAGAAACTATCAACGGCTTCTATACTGTATATCTAATACAGAAAGAAAAGATAAACCTAAACTGCAGGAATTTCGCCGTAGACCCAACAGCAGGTGGCCACTGTCTTGTCGATTATTATGTATCACCTCCCTTGCAGAAGCACCGAGTTGCACCTCGAGGCTCAGCGTCCACTGTATTATGTATTGCTTCTCTGTGTTTCCATTTCACGTAAAATGCACACACTATAGAGACGCCGAGCCTTGATTTACTTTGCAGCGGAGAAAAATATTGCTAAAGCTTTGCAATGACGTCTTATCGATAGTAATGAATTGATTATAGAAAACTATAAACAGCTCTGTCGCTGACAAAATTAGATTGAAATCGATTGATATACTATGAATAATTGATGATTGAAACCAATTCATTCTGACGTATATACTTTGCTGATTAAGCACTTGTAGCTAACCAATTTTGGAGCTGTTTAATTCCCTAAAATAATCAACATTTTTAGTTAATTTTCGTTTCAAAATTAAATTTAAAAGACAATTTAAAAGTTATTCAAGTCGTAATGGCTATTTTTCTCCGCTAAATAATGAGAGTCAGTATAAAAGTTTGAAATTTTGTGTGCACTGGTTCAAATATTACATTTTGCTAGTTACAACTTTCTGTAATTATCCCGTTTTCAATGTCAGTGTTGCCTGCTAGGACAGGGGTGGCGGGGAGTCAGGCTCACCATCAGGCACGATTTTTTGAACCCGAATGATCATCAATGTATACCCTCCGTCAATATTTTTTATATATATTTAATTATACTCACACGCTATATTGCCAATTACGTTCTCTTTTTCTTATTATATTCATATGTCGATGTGACCTTTATTGTTATATACTTGCATATTAGCCTATTTGTTATTACGACATAATAACGACACAACCACTAAGCCGTAATTCCATTTTATTTGTCACACGTCATGCAGTTTTTCTCACTTATCCCTCAAATTTGAAAAAAGCAACAATTAGATTTACGTATTAAAAAGAATCTCAATTATGAGACGTATTTCAGTTTAGAAGTAGTTCAATCTTTTAGATTCAAATTTTTATTCTCACATTTAATTCTTTTACAATACCCCGTATTATTTCTTTTCTATCTTGTATCGTTCTTATATATTTTATAATTCTATAACACTTACCCGTCTTTTTATCATTTAGTTCACTAACTTGTACTTGCGACAGATCGCGGCTAACTTATAACAGGAGCATGAGGATTTACTAACCAATTTAATAGCTACGAACTTTATTCAGTGGATATCGTTCACTGAGCAAAGTAGTCTTGAAAATAAAACACATTGATTGCCACACATACGTCGTACAAGTGTTTCCGTAACTTTTGTAATTGAAACAACTTGTCGAGTTCTTTTAATTTATACTAACGAGAAAAAAAAATAAAAATTCATTATTTTGAGGAGGGTAAGACTAGAATATCTTGCACTTGCTTAGAGTCATATTATTGAGAGAAAAAAAAGAGGAAACGAATTGAACAAAAGCAAAAACAAAAATGATTCAAAAGTTTTGGTAGCGTTAGGTCTGATGCTGAACTTGACTCTCTCTTGCTCGCAGGTCCAATTCGTTCCGGCAGACTAGCAGTGGTAGGGCATTGCAGGGCTCGGAGGGGGGAGGCTATCGTGGGGCCACATCAAGCAGCTCCCTTTTGGGCAGCTCCAGCATCTCCGCCCACCCCCTCCTGCCCCTCGGCGATCCTGGTACGTACCACGATGCGACACCAACCGAGACCACAACCAACCACCAACACTCGCAAAATGAGAAAAAGAATAATGAAACGCTTCAACTCCATGTTTTTTATTTTACTGTTCTTTATTTTTTCTGTTAAAGTAATTTATAATTTCAGTCGTTTATTTGTACGTTTTCTACATAGTTAACACTCCTGTCGTTTTTTCTTTACGTTATATTTTTATTTAATTTTAGTAAATTGGTGCAGTTTCATTTGTCAATCTATTGAATATTGTAAATATATAAGTTGTATTTTGGTAGTGTAGTTTGAGTAGTGTACGTAGGTATCGATCGGCTTTTTTACAAAGAAATAATATCTCAGTATATGTAAAAATTACATTTAGAGATCTCACATTTATGACTATGAGAGCAATCATTGATAGTAAAGCTTTTTTGAAAGTTAGATTAGTTTAATGATCTCTCAAAGTCAACCAAGGCTGCTAATACAGCGTAGGTATATAATTAATAAATTATAAAAAAAAAGTTTATGAGCTCGCGTTCAATTTTTAAATTAAAAAGCCATTTAACCCATTGATTAAAATGGTCGAGTCACGTTAAAAATAAAACCCATGTTAATTATCTTCAGAAATAAAATCTGTATATGATTTGCAGCTCTGGAAACGCCGGCTCTGTCTCTGTCATGCGGTTCGATGACACTGGATTCTCCGACGACTGTGACGAGTGTCTCGATGGGCGGGACGAGTCACCGTCGCGACGACACAGCTATGTCCTATCGGACGCTCACCTCTATCGACGTACATTCCCCAGCCACGCCCTACAGCCAGGGCCAAGTACCATCGCATGTTATCAGTCAACAACAACATCAGTATCAGCAACAGCAGGCCAGGATTTCATCAACAGGTCGTATCAGCCCCTCTAACAGCAGTCCCCCTGAATTCCCGGCGCCGCGGCCCCTGCCCAGATATTCCTGGCAGCGCTCGGCGAGCTGCCGTGAGCTCTATGCGACGAGCTTCGAGGAGTCGGGCAAGGCTCGCACCAGTACGGCCAAGACGACAAAGGAGCCAAACTCAATTCTCGATGGGTTCCAGCTGCCGTCACAGGGCGAGCTCGACAATCCGGTGACGCGCTACGACGAGACCAATCGTTCGTACAGCGCGGCGAGCTCGAAGCTCCCCTCGTTGGACCGCGACTCCGTGCCCGACAAGATCTACAGCAGTTCTTATCCGGGCACGTCGTCGCTGTCCACCGAGTCGGGGCACGAGGGATCTGCCCACGCGGGAGATCTCTCGCACGACGACCTGTCCCACGATTCTTATGAGCTGCTGGAACGCGAGAATGAGTTTGAGTATCCCGAGTCGGACTCGAGCCCACGCGAAGACGAGAACGAGAACGAGCCGATCTCTGATCAAAGCGACGAAGGAATCGAGCCCGAAATGTTTCAGATGGACTCCGAGACCGATTCCTTCGTTAAACAGAGATCGATTCGTTCGACAGATAAGCAGCTTTACAAAACTGTACTCGCGGACATTAAGAGTTCCAAGACCGCCAAGTCGATCGATCGGTACTCGGCGACAACCGTGACGCGTACCGAGAGCGAGTTTGTCGTTACGGAATCGCGTATACAGCGCTCGAATACTCAAATCGAGCGGAAATTCGAGACGCGTCATGTTAATACGGTCGAACAAAGCAATAAACAACTTAGCCATCAGGATTCTAATAAAGTCGACCCTATGGTAGCGCAGGTCCAGAAACAAAAAATGACCGTTTTGAATGAACTTAAGAGTCTCAAACCAAAGCACAAAATTACTCATGTCGATTCGGAAGTTTTACGAGACGAGGGCATAATGAGGCCAAAATCGCGAATAGACGACGATCTTAGTCCCGTTGATTTAAATAGAGCCGCGTGCGCGGGTAGACAGACTAGGGCAAGAAGTATAGCTAGTTTGGAGGATAACCAATCGCCACGACCATACGTTGAAACAGGTAGCTTAGGTAGAGCGCAAAGGGCTCAAGAAAAGAAAGTCAGAGAAGCTGAGATCAAAGTTGAGAAAATTCTATCAAAGATGCAGGAAAAAGAGCGAAAACGTATTGAGCGGGAAAATTCGCGAGAAATTCGTAAAATGGAAAAAATGGACTCGCGGGATCGTAAGACCGGTGAACGACGAAACGTTGAAAGAATTGACTCAAGAGAGACTAGACGTAACGCAGAATTACGTCGTAGTTTAGAAAGACTCGATGCACGTGAGCGAAGTCTTGAGCGTCTTGATTTCATGCGCGAAAGAAGAGCCAGTTGTCGTAATGATTTCCGTGATTATAGGGGAAGAAGTACTGAACAACTAGATACACGCGAATTCAGAAAGAGCTTAGAAAATCTCGACAGTAGGAGCTATAGAAACCATCGGCAACGCGAATTGCGTGATCGACGGGAACGGAGCATCGAGCGTTTGGATGCCAGACGTAGCCCGGGTCGTAGTCCTTTATCGGAACACGAGCAAAGGTACTTTGACCGACGAGATAATTTGCGAAGTCCGTTTGATAAACCTAGAAATAAAAGCGCGGATAGAATCGATAAGGAAAGATCTATTTTTGATTTTGATCCAAAAGCTATTGAAAGGTTTAGTTCATTTGAACGTTATGAGTCAAATAAAAGGGACAAAAGAGGTGACAGGAAGAGTAATGACCGAAAAACTTTTGATAAATTAGATTATAAAGATACACGTGATAGCAGAAAAAGTTTTGATTATACTAGTTCTAAGGAAAGAAAAAATATTGAGCGTTTAGATTATGAAAGTTACGCGACAGATTATCAAGATATTAGACGACATAGTGAGCAAATTGAAAGAATGAGAGATAATAAGCCCAGGGAGCGAGACGACTGGAGAAGTTTAGAGAAAGCAAGAAAGGAAGAAGAGCGAAGAGAAAAAGAACGACAAGGTAAACTTTCTATGGAATCTAGAACCGAAACAGTGATTGGTATTCAAGGTGAAAGGGAAAACGTTAAACCTAAAGCAATATTTACTGAATATGATCCAAAAGTAGTAGGTGGAGTTGTTTTAGGCTTCCCCGATGAATCTGCATCTTCCAGTCATGTACCTATTGAAAGAACAAAGAGTGATCCTAATCCCGCAAGGCAAAGACTTGGATCAAATAGTAAACGACATATGTTGATGCATCAGAAATCCATTGATCTTACTCCTGCTGATTCTGGAGACGAAGATGCCTTTGCCGATAATGGTCAAACACGAAAATCAAATGCAGATATTCCTTATACTTTACATAAGCGACACGTTATGAATGGAACAGCTTCGGATGAAAAGTCTGAGTCAGACGGCTCAAAGCTTGGCAAGATTGCTGCGAGAATTCTTGCTAAAGATTTGCCAAAATTACCACTTAAACCTGTTACTGATGCTTCATTTGTAGATTTAACTAAATTAACTTCACCAGATAGACCATGCGTACTTTCAATATCATCAGAAAAGCCTCGAGGTATTCTTGTAAGCCCTGATAAGCCAAAAGTAATTTTAAGCCCCTCCGATACGCCAAAAGGTATTTTAACTTCAAAGTTATCACCCAGCATTTCCCCTGACCGAAGTCCGAAAGTAAGCCCGACGAGACAAACAAAAGACAAAGTTTCTCCGAAATCAAGTTCTTTAGATAAAGTTAAGACAGAACCTTCTATTGCAGGGATGATCGGGCCTAAATCTCTTAGCCTAGATAAAAAATATACGAAACTTTCGCCGACTGATCCTAATATTACAATTATTTCAGCTTTTGAAAGGAAATCACCAAAACATTTATCACCTACTGATCCAACAGTTACCATCATTTCAGCACTTGAGAAACGACGTTCTCCTGATTCAAGTTCAAGAAGTCCTAGTCTTTCTGAAAAATCAAAGTTTAATTTTGCTGAAGTTGTTGGAATGGAAATTAAACAAGAGATTGAACGCCGAGAAAAGGCAAAGGATAAATTACAAGTTTCAATTCCTGATGATAGTATAGAAACTCAAGATAGTATCGAAAATATGCCTCTTCCTGATATTCCAGATCCTGATAAATTAAAGCAAATTTTTAGTAAAAAGCCACCTATACCAGAAAAGCCACAAACAACTCGTCATAAACCTAGTCGGCTTATCGTAACAGATCATTCTCGAGATGATGCATATGAGAGTGACGGTAGAATGTCTAATCCGACATCGCCAAAACCTCCTCCTTCTCCTAAAAAAACTAAACCTAAGGGTTATGAAAAGCCGAGCATACCGGAAAAAACAAAACAAATTCTTGACATAATAGAGTCCAAATTCTCTGAAGCTAGTAAAAGTGCAACTTCTAAAATATCGAGGCCAAGAATTATCGATACTGGATATGATGATTTTGTTGAACCAGTTGCCGATTTACCTCTTGATGAGGTACCGGTAAAGCCACCATTAGAATTAGATAGTCTTAAAGTACCTGAATTCACTCCATTTATGTTTAGACATGGGGAACCGCTACGGTCTAAGTCTTTATCATTAGCTGAAGAAAAAGCGCCCATTGATACTCTTCTGTCTCCAGAAGCGGAAAATAAAAGTTTTGTACAAGATTTGTCACCTAAACGAATTAAAAAGATGAAATCAGATCCTACTAAAAAAGATTTTAAAAAGCAGTCTAAATCTTTGGAAGGAGATAAACCTCCTTTAAAGAAAAGTGGTTCAAAAGAAATTAAAACTTCCCCCTCCAGTTCTAGAATAGATAAATCAAAACTTAAACTCGGTGAAATGCCGCAAGAAATTATAATTATTGATTCTACTGATATAGTGCCTGAGGTCAGTATAATACAAAAGGGAAGATCAAAATCAGTGAGCAGATTATCAGATAGATCATTCTCATCTTCAAGAGACGACGATTTGAAAAAACCACGTGCAAAATCCGCCTCTGTCGATGATGAGCTTATTAAAATTGTTACTACTCTAAAAAATGAAAAAGGTAGACCTAAGTCACTTGGTATTTCTAAAAGTTTAGGTAGTACAGAAAGAAAAGATTCAGTCGATAAAATATCACCTAAAAGATCAGTTAGTGTTAAGGCCAGTAAGTCTGATTTATCGAAAGTATCTCCGAAAGTTTCTCCTAAAGTATCCCCAAAAGTTTCTCCGAAAGTATCGCCAAAAGTTTCGCCAAAAGTATCGCCGAAAGTGTCGCCTAAGGTATCTCCTAAAGTATCGCCAAAAACTTCTCCTAAAGTATCGCCAAAGGCATCTCCGAAAGTATCACCAAAGGCTTCTCCAAAAAAGAAAATTATTGAAACATTTAAACAACACGATATCAAATATGATAATATTATAATTATTGAAAAACAAGAAACGTATTCAACGATAAAAAGTGAAACTTTGCAGCACAAAAAAAGTGAAATAAAGAAACGGCAACAGGAATATATACTTGACACCGCAAAAGTTGAACAAGAACAGACTATTGAAGCAAGAAAATCGAATGTTGATTTAAAAAAAGAATCAAAAAAATCACCAGTAGTGCTTCGCAAACCAGGACAGAGTCCAGTTCTATTTGCTCGAGCTCGTCTTGGACTTTCAGAAGGAAGTGGCATCGGTGCCTTACAACGACAAGGAGCTACGCAATCTCCTACTTCTCAAAGAAGAGCAAAGTCTTTAGACGCACCTGTTATATCAGTTCATAGACTACCTCCTGCAAACGCCTTTTCTAGCAAAGATGATACTGTAGATGTAAGTGAGGAGGCAGAAGACAAAGAAAAACCTGGCGAAATTGAAACTTTCGATAAAAGTCAAACTCCAAAACAGCAATTAGTACAAATGGAAATTTCACCTAACCATAAATCTGATAGCACAGATCATACGACGGTTCCAGAAATATTAACTGATTCTCATTCAAGTACTGAAGTATCGGCACAATATTTAGAATCTCCATTGACAGAAAATAATGATATTGTTCCTTGCCCTGATTTAATTTTAGATGATTCAGAAGTTCAGCAAAAAATTATTAATTTGAGTATGAGAAACCAGCCATTTGATATAAAAGATGGATCCCAAACTAAATTTATTGATCAAAGTTCTGATTCCAATACAGAGTGTAAAACAAGTGTTGAAAAACCAAAATATTCTCTTAAGAAAATTCAGTCTGACAAAAAAATGAGTGCAGTTGTAAAGAAAATAGTTGAAGCAGAAAAAGCGAAAGAAGTCGAAATAGAAAAGAAAAAAGAAAAAGAAAGAGAGAAAAAAATTACTGAAGTCAGACCAAAAGATTTCGGTGAAGAATTGCCAAATGTTACTATAAGTGCTGTCAAAGATCATCCATCTGTAATAAGTAAAAACAGAGAAGGAACATTAACTCCAGATTTCAGTGATTTTCCTCCTGATGGACCGGATATGGCAAAATCACCAATTCAGATTTCTATTGAAGAGTGTTCTGATGACGATGGTGACCATAGTGAAGACCAACAAGATGATGGCATAGATCAAGAAACTTATGAAATAGAGCCGCGAGAAAAAAAACGGTTAGACTCAGGTGATACCAGTGAAGACACCTTAGATGCTTTAGATACGCAAATTCAAATGCAAGCTATTGACAGTGACATGAGTTCTCCAGATTACGGAATAGATAAAATGGATGAAAAAACTTTAGTTGAAGTAGAGTTAACTCCAGAATATTTAGAAATGCGTAAAGACGACGATGATGGAGCTGAAGACCTTCCAGAAGATGAGCCAGCTCAAAAGTCGGGAGATTCAGATGATAATAGATTAAGTGTTGATAAAAAAGGTAGGCTAAGTACAGAACGTTCAAGAAGTGAGGAAACAAGTACGTGGACACCAGATCGTGAAGATCCAGATTCAAGTTCGTGTTCTATTGCTCGACCACTTGGCATAGGTCAAGTTCAACCTATTGTCGATCGCAAAGAAATTGCTTTGATAAGAGAATCGCGTAAAGAAGCCTCACTAGAAGATGAAAGTAGTAGTAGCTCTGTTTATCCAGGGCCATACAGACATGAATTAGGCTCTGCTGCTTGGAGACCTTTTCCCCTTGAAAGCTCTGGTAGTTCAAGTTTAGAAGAGGGCTGGATACCACATGATGACAATCAACATCAATCACATTCTGAAGATAGTAATGGTCCAAACGAAGATAGTTTTCAAGATGATCTTGTTGATATGCCAGGGGGTTTTGCTTATCCAATTGGTCGAGAAATTCTTGCAAGCTACGGTGCATTTTCTTTATCAAGAACTCTTTCAAGAATATCCGAACGCTCGACAACATCCGAGCAAGATAAAAGTGACATGGAAGATTCCTTTAAACCAAGTTCAAGATCACCTAGTCTTGATGATGAATCATTAATTTCTAGTGATCATCAGCCATCTTTATCTTCTGACCCACCTTCAGCTGCTGCCGTACTTTCAGTATCGGAAGATCGTCGAACATCCTCTGAACTTCCAGATATTCCAATTGATGTATGTGCACGTGATGATGATGGGAAATCTCCTAAAAGTAGAAGATCGAGACTTCAACTACAAACATCTGAAGATTGGCCTTCTCCACCAAGTTCGCCAATGTTCGAGACACCAGTAGTTAGTCATGTAGAAACTTTCTACATGGAGATAAAGCCAGAAGAAGCTGTAAAGGTAACGGTGACAGATAGTACGGAAACAACAGGTGGTCGAAACGCACAAAACAGTGATTCTAGTGATGAGAATCGGACATTGCATGATGATTTACAATCAACTCTTCTTGAAGATAATCAAAGCTCTTCTGCTACTATTGATGGGACAGTTAGAGTTGTTGTAAGGCCGCGTTCAAACTCGCACATTACTGGATCATCACACAGTGAAGATACTTCTATGGGCTTATCCATGTCTGAATGGTCAAGCTCAAATAATACAGTGCGACAATTTTGTCAGTACTCCGGTACAAAATCAGATGACAACTCACTTGCAGAATTAGGTGCTTCGATTTCCGATTGGTCTGGCAGTACAACAATAATACCTCAACAATACTATTCAGCTGTGGGTGGAGATAAAAGTCAGAGCGATACGACGACGTCGGAAAAAAGTGGAACAAGCATGAGACCAAATTCAAAGTGCCAAATAATAGAATGTCCAAGTCTTCCACGTGTTAACCAAGAGAACAATGAAGAACAGAGCCATTTACAAGTTGAAAATATAGAACATTTGGAAGAATCAAAAGACGAATTTGATGAAGCTCGAAAATTTGTTGAAAGTCAATTTGATGAAATGCAAAGAGAACAAAACGAATTTGACGATAACAATCCTATGATTCAAGCTCCAGATATATCTCCACCGAGAATAACATTAAGAAATGAATACAATGAAGCTATTGAAGAAAACTACGATCTTTTACCCGATATACTTGATCTTCCTGGCCCCATTCCAGAAGAAGATGAGGATCAAATTTATGATAATGTTCCAGCTATGCGTTACTCCAGCGGAGATCAAGTTCGCATGGAAGTAAATCGAGGAGACAGTTCAGAAGATATGCATGAAGGTTATGCTGGATTTCATTCATCTATATCAAGATCTAATGAAGATGATTGGTCTTTTGAAGAACAACGCCCTTTACCAGAAGATCCGCATAACAAAAGAAAATTTGGTAGGGCTCGATCTGATCCAGTTCAAGATCCAAGACGCAGTGGTACTAGATCGACTGAAAGGCCGGTTGTCGTTCCAATTAGAGCAAAATCTACTCCATATTATTCAACTACGAGCTTGAGCGGAGAATCAACAACATCTAGTCCACCAATGCAAATAAAAGCACAAATACGAACTAAAACTCTTCCGTACTCATCGGGTAGAAGCCCTCAAAGTGAAGGTGATACTTCCTCTAGCATGGATAGTCCAGGTCATACGCCTGATAGAGGACAAAGAGCTTTTCGAAGAAAGAAACAACAAAGACGACACCGGGTAGTTGTAGATTTGGAAATAAAAGATGGACAAATAGTATCAAGCACTGATTCGAGTTTTGATGTCGCTACAATACCTCCACCTCTTCTTCCGGAACAAAGTATAGACATCGAAGATGATGAAAACGATGAACTATCTGAACCAAGGAAAAACAGAAATGGCTAAAATCTTTTGCTCATAATAATCAAGGAAAATGAGGGTACATAATATCAATGTTAAATGTGTACTAAAAAAGAAATTTTCGCTTTTACAAACAACGAAAAATCATTGCATCAAACGGATTATTGCGAAAATTCTTGATACCACATAATTTGTAAGCGCTTTAAAAAGGCGAAAATAGTCAATCGAATAGTAATAAATAAGATATTGACTCAAATATACTTATGGATCTCCAAGCAATGGAATTGAATTGGAGTAACATGGAATTGACTTACGTATTTAAAAAATATCATTAAAGAAATCACATAACACACCAAACATTGTAAACAGAAATATGTCAAAATAAATCTTTAACGATATAATAATTGTGGTGCATACTTTCACAGTGTCAATAGAAGCAAATACGATAACGATCAAAATGTTCCAAACAAAATATTACAATAAGTATATACGTTTCCAACGAAAGATTGTTTGTCACATGTCCATGTAGTAATCAGAAGAAACCCGATAATCAAGGCATGTTATTTTTCACAAGAATCCCCTAACATCTGAGTAATATCGAATGTTCACGAAAGGGGAAGCGAAGTACTTAAAAGGATGTGTTTACGAGAACGACAATCATCGCTGATGTTTAATAAAAAAGAATGGTGAAGAATTGAGTGGTTATGATATGCTAAAAAACATTGCAAATAGTGGGAAAAAATGCATAAGTAGATTTTTAAAATATATATCCTCGTCCTTCGTTCACTGACCTTGATAGAATTTCAAAGCGTAGTTTAGATATTTGTTTTTAAGACAAGAACTAATTCGTGATAATTCATACCCTACAGGAATAAAAGTAATAGTTGACTTAATGGACAATTCTTATCGAGACGAAGTAAAGAGGCAATCGATTGTCACTCAGCCTTTCTAAAAAGTTCACGAGCGATTCAATTAGTTGTCCTCGTTAAACACGGCATCGAAAGATAACATAACTTTTTATGAAGTCGAAGCCCAACTACTTTCGTTTTGAATTACGTGCCTAGTTTTTATACCATTTTCATCGTGCACATTTTTATATAAGCGGGCAAAGCGAAGCGGCTCGTTTCTATCCCTTCTTTCCTTCCTCTTCCATGCAATCGATTGGAATGGAAGGTAATTACGTTACGATAGGACGTTCTTACTGATGGAAGTTATTAGCAAAGAAACGAAGATAAATAAGAAGTTAACGGCGGTAAACTTGTACTTGAATTGATAATTTTTAGAATAGATTAAAAAGAACGTAGGAAAATGTCTCGACTTATAATAATTTTAAAAAAGTAGAGAAAGGAAGTATGGCTTTTTTTAATTGGGTATAGAGGTTGTTTGCAAAGTAGAATGTCTTTCAATCTTCGCCGAGGTTCTCGTTGTACGCTGGAAAGAAGAATAGTTTGTAAATTTGATACAGAACTACGCCGGATACTGATTAATCGACTTTATGGCGTCCATTCATCGCGCGTTTATCATTCGGTAAAAATTGTCGTCGAGAGCGTGAACACCAGACATATACATTCAAAAATTGCGTGCGTGCACCGATGTAAATCCGTTGATGCGACCTCGAGCGAGAGATTTGGTTGTTACTATATTGTTAATGTGTCGTTAAGACTGTTTTAGGGTCAAAAGACCTGAATCCTCCTGTTAGATAATATGTGGTGTAACCAGATTATTATTTTTAGTTCGGTATATTTAAAGCATGAAATTAGGCGATTTTGCGTGTACACTTCTTTAAAAGAATCGGTCATTGTTTGTTTGTTTTTCATTATCCGTTTTCATCACATAGTTTCTTTTGATCCCATCATGCACTCAATTATTCTAGAATCAACTCTTAAATTTGTCTTGTGTCTCGTAAAGGCCGCAACGAAGCATCCAGTATCCACATGTGAATTATTCACAGAAACCGCTCGGATTAGTTTTGGATGCCACGCTGCGATAAAATACTTGCAGTGCTGTCAATTTATGGAATAAATCACAGTTTTGATAAAAGATTTTCTAAAACAAAGTCCTAAAAATATTTTGATGTCTATAAAAATTTTTGGATCGATGTGTAAACTTCATTTTGGTACTTTATCTATATAAAACAAATTTATCTATACAAAATGTAGATTATAATTATACTTAAGTAAACACGTCTGTTCTAAATCAAGGACATTAAATATAAATGCAAAGTATCACTCCTTGAATTGGCAGTGCTGTGTTTTTGAAACTGCATCTGATGCATCTTCATAATTATATTATATTTCTGGTCGCACAATTTCATAAGCCTCTTTTTTATTTCGTTTCGGTATTTCAATCATGTATTTATTCGATATTTTACTTTTAACTATTTTTCACTATCATCATTCATCATACTTATTTAATTTTTATTTTGAAAATCATTCCAATCTTGTAAGATTGTTACTTACAGCTAATTAATATAAGAAACTTAGCATAGAAATGGCACTTTTCATGTGCAGATTCGCCGAGTGGAAAATACCTTACGCAACTCGGTATAACCATTAATTATTTATTTATTTACTCTTTTTTTTGTAAAAATAAAATAATAAATAAACAGTGGAAATCCTCAGTGTACGGTTTGGTTCGAGGAGCGAAAATACAAACATCGCGTACGGCGTCCAGTTGATTCATTTGGCTGTTTCAGTATTAATAAATGACTGATTGTACTCATTACCAATTAACGCTATCTTGACACACAATAGGTATATATTATAATGTAAAGGTTATAATTACACTTTCAATTAGGGGAACAAAATATCAGTAGCCAAAGTCAAAAAAAATAATAATAAATAAATAAACATAAAATAATTCAGAGCTTAAAGATAATAACATTTATTTAATTTTATGATCGCTCCTAGCGGTCGAGGCTTTTCCAGATTCTTTAAAAGAATTGATAAAAACGTTCTTATTAAACGTTCAACATTGAAAGTATTCTCTAAAATTATTAATTTCATTTTAGTGCAATTTTAATAAGAATTTCTTATTTTTAGAGAATTAAAATTATAAAAAAAGTTTCCTTTTATCAAATTTATAATATAAAATAAAGTAATAGTAGTATTTTATTATTTTTTGTTTTCAAATAATTCCAATATTTAATTTTGTGTTTTAACAATATTAAAAAAAAATAAATGTTTGAAAGGTTGAACCAATTAATATTCCATTAAATTTTATTGAGACGAAAATCAATTTTCTAAAACAAAATATACTATAACTTAAATTAATAATTTTAGAATATTTATTCAGTGTACAATTAAAATCTTAAAGCAACAACGTCAAATGCACAACTTTCTTTACATCCCATTACTAAGGCACATTATTTTTTTAATCCAAAAAAACTGCCCAAAAACTGACAAAAATGACAGACTTCCAAGGGAACAGAATGGAAAGCTCAGTTAAAGACGAAGTACTTCTTGACAGGTGGTGGTGATGGTGATTACAACCGCTGGAACTACCAGAACGGGTACGTGAACTCGCCGGCTTGGCACGTGCCTTACCGGGTGAACCAGGTGCGTAACGTAATGGTTCACGCGACGCCCCGCAACCTGACCAATCGCTTCTTACCGGTCACCACACCCGTCATCTACCCACGATGAGGCGATTAATAAAAAGGGATGTTTTAACTAACACACAAATGCGACGAGCCGCAATACCGCAACACCTGGATCATCTTTCTCCTTGATCCGCATATCTTCAAGGAGCGCGAGTTTGATATGCAGTCGTCCTCGCAGTTTATTCAGATTTATTTATAAATTTTGTTATACTGTTATTCACTCACGAGAAAATCACTCGAGACACACACTTTTGCTTGTGTCTAAGCACTTCACCAAATTAAACTGTATTCTTACAATGATGATTAATCAGATCAGATTGATGTAGAATGTGCTTCAATAGATTAATTTAGATTACTCTATTTTTAACCATGGTTGCTCTTGAAATATTTCACTATCTTAATTGATTTCTGCTCTGATTAACATAGAAATACGCACATTCGCAGTACCTATTAGAAAAAGAATAACCATTGTGCACATCATCATCACATTTCAACATATGAAAAATCACTATTCACCAATAGAAAATATTTGCCGTAGATCACAAATATCATTTCACAATCGTAGCTGCTGATACATATTATCTCTCCTTTCTATTACATTTTCACTCACAAATACGCAGCGATTGACAACTTTCACGATATCTGGATTATCTCAAATACTTATTTAATGTATTTATTCATGTAAAACGATAACAACTTGTCAATCTCTGATTCTTTCAGTGTTGAACCATTAGATATCATTTATCAAATAATCATCATTATATAGTTTTTCTGCATTAGTGGCATAGGATATCCTTGGACATAATCCAGTCGCAGTAGCTAATTTGTTTTATCAACCTCTAACTAGGTAGTTAATTGGTTCGAATTAAACATCTTATTGTTTGTAGTTTCCATTTCATAAAACTATTTCTCTGATTACATGCACTTTCGACAGTAGCATTACATCCATTTTCGATTTCATCTTCATCGCAAATCATTTGTACAAAGAGCGAAATTAAATTTTATCTTTTAAAAATTACATTTTATCTATTAAATTTTATACAAATTGAATTGAACTCGCTTTAAACTGAAGAATTATTAAATTTAGTCAAATGTATTTTATAAGAATTCTATTTAAAATTTTATCATAAACTGTGATTTTTGTTTAAAAACTCTTAAAATCATTTTTTATGTGTCAATCTTGACTTTAAATAATACTATATTGATATTTGAACTATTCATCTGTAACTATTTCATTTTTTCAGTAATATCTCAATGTTTTATATTTAAAAACACTATCTAGTCCCAGTATAATAAGAGCATCTCTATATTATCTCTTGAAATAACCGCTTCGAATCCCTTCTAAATGACTGACGTGTTGTGTGGTATCGACCTTCCCGCACCTATTTATAACTTTTATACCCAAATTTGTATACTACTATATATATAACTATACACCTGTGAACCATTACGTAGCGTCCTTTTTTGGATATACCTTGTTAAAAAGTACAAACTCCTGGCTGTAGACAAATAATTAATTAATTGATAATAATCAATTTAAAAAAGATTTTCTGTTGATGTACTAGTAAATTATTATTAGTACTTTGGAAATAAGGTTACATTAACTTTGGAAATTCTATTAAATATACAGGGGTTTATGCTTTTTGACTGCTAATTTACTTATATCTTTATATATAGTAATCACCGATCACTGCCACTCGTCACGATTTGCTCCTATTCGCGTATGAGTTCGCCTGCTCGACGGACCGGATCATTGGCAAGACTATGTTGTATATTTACTTATTCATTCTTTTATCTTATTATAATCCAATTAGTTAATTTGTATACAGATTTCATTACTTACGGTGATTATTTTTTATATTCTCTCTGTATTGATTTGCCTATTACGTTTTTATTTCACTTTTGAGAAAAACATCGCATGTTCACGATGTGTTTTTGCGCCTGGGGCATCTAAGCTAGGTTAAAAGAAATCATTTTATTAAATTATTTATTTAGATTTGTTTTTTATCGTGGTTAATTCTGGAACTCTATCGATCATACGTTCTATAGTTACGATATTTCGAACACAACTAATTTAAGTCTGCTGCTATGTATAATTATACGCGAAATTTCTCTAACGATTAATATCTTCTATTAAACCAAATTAAATGATTGTCCTTCATTTTTTTTTGATAACATACGCCACAGGTGCAGAGCATTGCAGTACCCACGCACAACATTTTTTTATCACTGTATTTTGTGATTCAATTTTTTTTTTGTACAGTTTCTTTTCCTACTTCAAGATATCTCAAATGATATAAAGACATGTGTGATTTAGATCTTTTACTGAAAACTTAATTACGTAAATATAGATAATTTCTTATATATAACAATTTTCTTATCCTCAGAAATTTGTGTGAGTGACTATGTAATTCATTGCATGTTAGGCATGATTAAGTATTATATAAACAAAGACTTTTCCCTTAAATTTGATACTTCATCGTTAAAAGCGTGCTCTTTCTTAATTCTAGTCATATTGTTTTAAGTTTTTAACATTTTATTGTAGAATTATTGGTATGATCTCTAGATATAAGCCTCTAAGCGATGAAGTAACAAAATTATATAGCTAATTCTGTTGAGACTTGACTGACGCACGAACTTATGTTATATAAAAGTTGAAATTGTATATCTTTTTAAGGAAAAAAATAAAAGTATAACAAGTAATCTTGCAGTACCTCGCGTCTTCCAAACAATAAAAGACCTCAGAATGGCTCATAGAGCAGGTCGCCCATTTTTTCATTTTCCTTTCACGAGCATAACTGTTATTAATAATAACTTAACTATCTTTTATTTATTCATGTTATATTTTCTTGATTGAAAAAAAATATTAATTTTTTTTTATTATAAATGAGGACGTATAACATTGTATTGACTAATTTTGAGTAACAAGTTTATTAATTTAAGTTTGTAAATAATTTCTATATACATTTTTTTGACTTATTGTAGAATTTTCAGATGTTATTGTTGGTCTTAAAATACTTTTTCTTGTGTCATAATCAAAATTCACGACAAAAAACGTACAATCTCGTTGACATAACTGACATAAAAAATTTACATTTATATATACAAAAATTTGTTGAGACAATGTGCATTTAACAAAAATGGCGAAAATTCTCTAATGTAAGATCAATCACGCATTTGAAGTGATCTTGCGTTATAGAATCCTTTCTGAAAAGGCCGAGACTGCACGAGAGTTACAAGTAGTACGTTAGTAGTTTGTATGTCAGATATTAAATTAAAGAGTGAAAAACATTTTTTTTTTGCAAAAACGGTGCAACAGAAAATGAATGGAATAATGCAGGAAAAGGAAAAGAAGGTATATACATATAGATTATGAATATACAGTATATGTAAAGGTATATTATATATTCGTTGCCATGAATCTCTTCGTTTGTATTCATGTAATTTTTGAAGAACAGAATAAAGAAAAAATGACGAGAAAAAAGTGAATTAAACAGAATACGATTATTATCGAAACAATTGATCAATAACGTAATACACTTGTTACAATTCTATATTATATTCGTTATTAAGCGCGAGCTTCCCCGAGCAAGCGGTTCGAAAAAATGATTGACTTGGGGAAGCATAGGGTATATTGCAATTCGACGAGGAAGACAATGAAAAAAATGCCAATTCCAGTCGTAGGAAATCTATTGTACATTGATTATTGATACATTTACTTAATATACATATGATATTATAATAAATTATATACAAAGTCACTTTCAGGCGTACTGTTGATTTCAGTTTTCTTTGTATTTATTTTCTGTTTTTTCATATATTATGACTTTTTTTATTTTTTCGATGATTTCAGTTGAAATCGGACAGCGAAGCAGAGATTAAAATTTTATAGAGTTTGATAGTTTTTAAGTTTTTTCCTTTTCAAGTTATTTATTTTATTTCAGTCGATAAGTTTTCGAAAAAGACATTCGTTTATATGTATCCAAAACAAGTATTCTATTTATAAATGTAATTAAAGCAAAATTAATTGATATAAGATTTATCTATAAAAATCAATACAGATTCTGTTTTACAGAACTTCCTTTTCGACAACAATAATCGACAATCTTAATCTCGGTTTATATTTTGATTTTGTAATCCTCTTTATTTATTTTTCTTTATTACGGTTTCTGCCGTAATCATTTCGTATCGTTTTATCGCACTCCTGGAATTGTTGGTCGACTGGATGACAATACCATGTGTGAGTAAATCCCAGAGAAACAACAACCTTTATTAGCTGTGAACTCTTTTCTTATGTCTTATTAGGTGTTTGTCCTTTTCTTTCTTTTTTGTTATCAAGATTCCAATTAAGTCTGTCGTATAGTGCGTAATTATTGTATTAACTGATGTTTAGTTGCATTTTAAAACCTAACTGTGCACATTTACTAAGTTTTCGCTATTTAGGTACAAATTTATGCTATTCGCATATCAAAGAATTTTATATATTAAGCTGAAAATGATTTTTATTTATTTTAGTTGATGATTTAGTTTCACTAAACTCATCAACGAATTTAAACAGACTAATATATATTAATATTTTTTTAATATTTTTAGTTGTTGAGTTTACTGAATTAATTTGATTTAATTTAAAATCTTATTTAATTTTTTATGTTGTCTAAGCCATAGTTTTATTACAGTTTAGCTTACATGTTAATAATATTTTGTTTTTGTTTAAAGGAGAATATATTAAAAAATACGAAAAACTATGCATACTAAAATTGCTGCACCCCTACACCTTTCAATTAAAAATGCAAAATTAATTTTATTGCATAAGATTAATTTGAAAAAACTGATCTCTCTCGTTACTATTCTCCTTTAAATCAAATGTTATCAGCGGCATGCGAACCGTTCGTATTTAATTTAGACGCTCCTACGTAGATTGAC
Organism: Eupelmus azureus; assembly: GCA_030522685.1. Taxonomy (NCBI): domain Eukaryota; kingdom Metazoa; phylum Arthropoda; class Insecta; order Hymenoptera; family Eupelmidae; genus Eupelmus; species Eupelmus azureus. The sequence continues at coordinate 8,122 of JAPYZA010000198.1, read as the reverse complement.
CCTGTGATTCTGTAACCAAAGCGTAATATCAGCGATTCTGTTGCTCGACCCGTAGTCATGAACTCATTAGACCCTTTGAAATATCGGTCACTGATAATACGCTCTAATTAAGCCGTCATTATACGATTTCGCAAACGTCCGTAAACGTAACGATATAGCATTTAATTTAAAGTTTGTGAACGATTGTTTAAAATAAGCGCTTCTTGTTGTCCGCCATAAAAAGCCTTTTATACGTGAAACAAATATAAAAAGAGCATGCTGACAATTTTGGCTAGCTTTTTTATCCTTGATTCCAAGCGCTACATAAATTTTACGAAGCAGTATTTTCATTGCCATATTATTTATTATCCTTCACGTTTAGTCTATACGTTATTGCTAAATATTTATATTTTGCCACTCTCTGTACATTAAAAACCAAGCGAATTATCTGAATTCCGTCACTTCCAAAACCAACCGATCAGACGATATATCTCCCTCAAAGCCGAAATTCAGATAATCCCCGCAAACCTGCCCAGCCACCCACTGGCCGGCCGTCTAACCCTGCGATAATTACAGAAGACGCAGAACAGTCGCCCGAGAAGCCGACGTCGTACAAGGCTGAGAACAACAATTCGGTGTACGCGATGCGCGGCACGCCCGAGCGGTCGAGCGGCCAGCGCGTCGCCAATGGCAGCTGCGGCCAGGACATCGGTGGTCTTTCGCCTGCGGAGCTGAGCCCCTCGAAGCCAATGAGGAACGGTGATGTGGCGGAGGATGGAGACGTGAGGAAGACGAAGCGCTGGCCCACGGATAAGGCGTATTTTATATCGAAGGAGCTGCTGATGACGGAGAGGACTTATAAGAAGGATCTTGATGTGATCAATGTTGTGAGTTGAGTTTTTTTTAAGATATTTTTTGTTGAGATTTGTGAGTGTTTAACGCTTTAAGGTAGGGAAATGATTTTGATGTTGAAAGGAGGTTTTACTTGTTTTTTGGGTTATTGGTGAAATGAGGGTGAACTGACTATCTCATTTTCTTGTTTAATTTTGATGTATCAATTGATTGGAATATCAAATTACACAGGGATGTAATATAATTCATTAAATGTTTGTTGAAACTTTAATATCAGTATTAATAATTGTTACGAGAACATAAAGTAATCAATTATTTGATTAATTGTTACACAGACATAACTGATACTTCGTATTATTGATGAGTGCAATGTAATAACTCGGTCAATGCTCATAAACATATTTACTGTCTGTCGAGAAATAATAAACTGATAAATTATTAAAACGGAATAAGCTACTGTAACTTGTATGTAGAATACTAAGTGACCCAGAGGTTACCTAATTTTATTACTGAATTGATGTCAAGTTTAGAAACTTGACATCAATTTAATATTTTTGTCTGCAAAATCAATCAACGAACTACACACTATACAAACCGAGGAAAACTCAGTGCTTAGTCAGTTATTGCATTAAGTTTTCTATCTAACACATGTATAAAGTAGTAATCATTACTAATACCGATTAGATTTCTGTCTGACTAACAACGAGATTACTCGCCTCTTTTTTTGAAAAATATTTATGTTTTTGTGAAAAGCCACTGTAGATCTCTTCTAGTAATTACCACTAATGAGGAAGTCCTAGTGAGGAAATCCTATGAATTAAAACCACTTATAGCTATTCAAATTGATTCATCTTTTTCTAATCCTTTTACAATCATTTTTTATTAAAAAAAGTTATAGTTATATTTTGCAAATTCTATAATAAAAACAAAAAATGTTTGCCTTCCTTATTTGGAGAACCCGGATGTTGTATTTTCTCCAAGATTTTTTTTACATTTGTTTTCCGTTTTATGAGTGACTAATACAAAAAATCTATAATGTTTTTCGGACCAATAAAATTTTCTCAACCATAAAAAGAACGTCCTCGTACCTAATCCTATCAAGGCACACATATCGATGATATTTTGCCTTTAGGGCAAAATCTTTACTAACCCATCTTATCAAAACAATAAAAAAAAACCAAAGATCTAAACACAGCACATTCCTTCAGCAACCAATTTAATCTCAAAATCTCCCTGCTTCAGTGGTTCAGAGAAGAGATATCCAAAGAGAGCGAGAGCGAGGGCGACTACCTGGTGAGCCTGATCGAGCTTCTGGCAGACGCGCACGGGCCCTGCCTCCAAGAGATGGAATCGCGGTTAGCTCGTTGGGAGAGCAACGCACGTCACAACATCGGCGACTTCCTCTACAATACCTTGCTCAACGTCCTGCCGCTCTACGACCAGTACCTGGAGAATCTGCTGCCAGTACTCGAAAAGCTGGAGTACTCGATGCGCACGTCCAAACATTTCGATCAGCTCTGCAGGGATTTTGAGGCCCAGAAACACTGCTACCTGCCGCTGACGAGCTTCTTGCTGAAACCGCTTCAGCGTTTGCTGCACTACAACAGTATTATCGATAGTACGTAGGACGAAAGTTTTTTTAGGATTTAGTGAAGTGAAAGTTAAAATTGAAAAAAATTGTTTGAAGTTGTACGTTTTATAGTAAAGTTATTGAATTTTTTTATTGCAGGATTATTAGATCATTATCCAAAAGATCACACGGATTTCGAGGATTGTTTAGCCGCGAGGGACAGACTTGGAGAGACGTTGTTGGAGGGATTGACTGTTCTTAATCAAGCTGTAAATTTTATATTATTTATTTAATTATAATGCTTATTAATAATACGTCTGTAACTATATAATTTTAATTTATATTTAATAGGAGAACTTGGTCCAACTATGCGAATTGCAGCGAGACATCAGCGGTTTCGATAATTTAGTACAAGAAGGTCGAAGGTTCATAAGACAAGGTTGCTTGCAAAAATATAGTCGAAAAGGATTCCAGCAAAGAATGTTTTTCTTGGTAAGTTTTGAATTAAAAAATATATTCATGTTTTTTAGTTAATGAATAAACACATTTTACATATTTTCTTTTTTTTTTTTTTAGTTTTCAGACGTTCTGCTTTATACATTCCGATCGCAGCAACCCATCCAGTGCTTTAAAGTTCACGGCCAATTGCCTTTGAAAAATATGAAGATTCAAGAGAATGACAATAAGACTGGAACTGATTTTGCCTTCGTTATTCATGGCCTTGGCAATCAGTACGTCGCTTCTTATATAAATTAAAAAAAAATTAAATTTATATTTATAAATAATTATTATTATTTATTATTTTTTAAGATCGTTGACAGTGGCTGCGAGTAGCGAAGAAGAAAAAGAACGATGGATGGAAGATCTTAATATTGCTATTGCTCAGACTGATTCAACAGATGGGAAAATGCCTTATTTAAATTTAAAAACATGTAGTGAGTTTAAATGTAATAAAATTTTACTCTTAATTACTATTGTTGGTACAAAAAACAATATTTTATTCCATCAAGAATTTATCAATTATAATTAGGATAAAATTCCAAAGTTCAAATCAAATTCCAATTTAATAAATAGTTTTAGGCTCAGTAGATGAAGTAGGAGACGGCGCTGGATGCGAAGTTGATCGGTCGAGTTGCGGTGGTGCTAAGGCATCTCAGAGAAGCAACACAGCAGTCCACGTGTGCTGGCATCGAAATACGAGCATCAGTTACAGTGATCAGTTGCGGGCTTTCCAGGTAATATAAAATACTTAACTAAACGTGATCTATATATTAAACAAATTAATCAAGAATTAATTAACGTTCAAATTGTGTTATGCAAATATAATTATAAAATAAGTTCTCAAAATTTAAATTTCTAAAAATAAATAGTATTTTGTAATATTAATTCCCAAATTATTTTTTTTATTGCTTTAGAATCAGCTTAGCGGTTTTCTACTGCGCAAATTCAAAAACAGTAATGGCTGGCAAAAGCTCTGGGTGGTGTTTACCAACTTCTGCCTTTTCTTCTACAAATCTCATCAGGATGATTCTCCCTTGGCGTGCTTGCCGCTACTTGGGTACGCTGTATCTCAGCCTTCGGATAAGGATGCCATCAACAAGGATTTCGTTTTCAAGCTGCAATTCAAGAATCACGTGTATTTCTTCAGAGCAGAAAGTGACTACACTTTCGGAAGGTGCGTTACTTTTTTTTTTTTTAATTTCAGTGTTTTATAATTACTAAGAAAAGTTTTTTACAATAGCGATAATTAAGACACAGTAAAAAAATTCGGTTAATATAAAACTAACTAGACTTTAATTGAAATAAATTTAAAACTAAACTTTGATATCAATTTATTGATATTCTGTGAAAGTTATTATATCATATTTTACACGATAAATTAAAATGATAAAAATTAATTATTTAGTATAAAAACTTAATTAAAGATATAGTCAAAAATATCTTTAATTAAGTTTTTATACTAACAAATCAATTATATCAATACAAATCAATTATAACAGTAAATAACCTCCTCCTTTTTGAAGTCGGTTAAAAATTAAAGTAGTACCTATTTGTTAAAATTCATGAACAATTTTTTTGTTTTTACTAATGATCCAATGAAACGCAATTTTTTACATTTATATATTTTTGCACCTGCAGTAATTTATACTTTTTTAAATGTCTTTTATTTAGGTGGATGGAAGTCATAAAGAGTGCTACGCAACAAAGTCATGTAACGACTAGCTATAGTCTTAAAGAAGACTATTAAATAACGCAACGTGCGAGAAGAAAAACCAAAATCATTGGTAGTAGTAAGACCCGTTGTCTTACTCGAATCTCTCTAATTACATGCAATAATTGTAATAAAATAGTGATGAGAAGAAAGTTATAAATTAGATAAGGTTTTCAATGTTTGATCGGAAGCGATTTTCTTACATATTTTTTGAAACTCGATTGATTTATATTAATTTTTTAAAAATATTTCGTGATTCTTAAAATGGACTTTTTGAAGATTTTTCATGATAATTTTATATTTCTATAAAAAGAAGATTTTATGTCTTTAAAAGTCAATTTATATTATTAAAATATAAAATTTTGCATTGTTAGCCTTCGAAATTCTAAAAAAGCGTTTTCCTACTTTATTATTTTAAAATATATTGATAGTCTAGAGAATCTATATAGTATTTTGTTATTTAAATTAAGAATGGAAAGAGTCGTATTTAAGTTTTTTTTCTCTTAACAGTTATTGAAGCTTCTATACTTTCGTTGCAAGTTCTATCCTAAATTTAAATATAAATTTAAATAAAATATGTAATTTTAAAATTTTATAAGCATATACAATTAAAGCTATGAAATTTAATATATTATCATAAACACTATTCAAAGACTTTTTAAATAGACTGTAAAATGAGCTTAAAAATTATTAAAAAATTTAATTATTAGAAAATTAAATAAAATCGTTAATAAAATTCAATGATCATTTTTTAGTAGAATATTAAAAAAACAAACCTTATATCTTTTAGTAGAATCTAGGTTAGAACTTTACGTCGAGAGTATAAAAGCAGCGCTCGGAGCTTTTAAAAATGCACTCGCTTACAAAACGTCGTTGAGTATTATTCATTTCGTTTTGCGAGTGTGATTATATTTAAGGCAGAGCGCGTCAGGCGCTAAATCAATATCTAGAGTGCGAAATTTACTGGAAATCTAGGCATGCTGGATGCATTTGCACCTCGAGAAGCCGCAGCTATTACGAAGAAAAAAATGAATGAACTGAGTGTATAGAACAAATTGTCCTTTTAGCAATTTTTTTGTGTCCAGTTTTTGGACATTGCAGTTCTTGTTTTGGTGCGAAATCAAAATGAATGTAAATGTAGAATATAACCGCCTTCTTTAATAATATTATGGAATACAAACAGAAGTGAGTATCGTTAAAATGCTGACGGATTAAATAAAATGAAAGAAATTGTTATTTTGAACATCTACTTAGCGTGTAGGATGAAAAAGTTCAAAGTCATAATATTGAATACTATGTCAACTTTGTGTCAAAATACAGTGCGATATATTATTGATTATAATAATTATTAATTTTGGTGCTGATTTATTTATACATGTATACTTGTTAAAGAATTGATTGAAAATTTACTGTAATTACATGTATTTTCAAATATTCTTCAGCGATTTTTTAATCATCATAGCACGTCTAATTCTAAAATAATCAATAATGAAGACTGCAGACAATTAAAATATAAGTACACAAACATACAAATAATTATCAAAAATAGCAATAATTAGTAAAATTAAGAGTACAAGCAATTTAAATGAACTAAAATCAAATACAAACATCGTTTGTGACGATTTCGTTTGGATAATATAAATGTCAATTAAATATAAACAAATCAAAGAATCGTTTACAACTTTAGAATTTTGTCATCAAAACTGTACAAGCTGTAACTATTTTTTGAGCTATTAATGAATTTTTGTATAAAAATCATAATATAAACATTGTAAGCTGCGATAAATTTTGAAAAATATACAAATAATAAAAATTTACCTCATTTCAAAATGTAATACGAATTCATTGATTTTATTAACTCTTAACAAAACCACACAAAATGGTAATCGAAATGATACCATTTTTTAACAACCTTTAAGTTTTATTATGATAATCAATTTTAATCCGACAAAAACTATTTCTATTCTGGTTTTTGTTACTGTCATTATTCAAATTTGAAATGAATCATTTTAATTACTTCTCTAAAATATCCATAGGAGTGTATAATTAGACTCTGTAATGTTATGCAAATCTCAAACAATTATTTTAATTTTTTCTGTAAAAAAATTTCCGTTTAGATGTTTAACGTAGCTTATTATTTCAAAAAACCTTATCAATTTTTTATACTCGATACCTTATATTTTTTTTAGCAGTTTTAATTCTCGTATTTATCATGAAATTAATATCAATTAAAATTAGTAAAAGAAAAAATTACATACAGTTATACGGATACATCATAAAATGATGACCCACGCGCGTACTAAAATCAATATCACTCCTTGCAAAAAAACTAGATTCAACATCCAGCACTTACCGCACACTCAAATAACTTTTAGGCTCCAGCACACCGAGCAACAAAAAAATCCTCACAAGCCACTCTCGTAAAACGCAAAACGAGTTCCCTCTTACCGTCTCGCCTGCCGCTCATCCTCGGCGGCATTGTTCATCGATTTCCACTATTCATCATCTCGCCGCTCGGCGGCCGCGCGATGAAGGAGAAAAAAAAGGGTCCGCGCCGAGATCAGCTACGTCGATAATCCGCGCCGCGGCCATTATTACATGCTAAATAATAGTCGTCCCACGTTTACGGACGCTTAATCTCGCCGTCATAAATAAAGCCGGACCGCGTGAGAAGAAAAGCCGACTGATACGAAAATATGACGGACTGCTGCAAAGTCGCCGGCTCGATTTATCTTGCTATGATCCGCACGCGCGGGCCAATTACGCACCAAGAGCGCGAGGCAAAAAGTCGACCGAAGCCAACGATCGTCCGCTCGGCCTTGGGGTCGTCTCCTTCTCGCCTGGTTGCTTTGAGGGGATTGCTTTTCGTGTTGAAGTTTTTCTATTTTATTGATTTGATTGTGACGGTATTTTCCGGGTGTGGTAAGAATTAGATGATGATATTGGATCCCTGATGAAAGATGTTGCACTTTTTTTAAAGATACCGGTTATAATAATTGGGTGGGATTTCCTGCGCTTATGTATTACTTTTGAAATATATATTTCTTTGTGCGCGTTATTTAAATTGTATTTAAATAACGGATTATATCCTCGAAACCTTCGGTGTGATTATCTCACGTCGGAACTCGTACCAATATACGTAATTAAAAGGCAGATCGAATAAGTAGTCTATTGCGCTTAAAATCGTTGAAACGTTTTATTTCTTAATTTAAACATTGGATTAAAAAACTATAAATAAAACAATTGATTTTTTAATTGTCTACAACACAGTATTTTTTAAATATTAATTTTGTCACTTTCCGTGGAAAGTATTTTTGGCGACTTGTCAGAAAAGTTTTTGTTGATTCTTTTGAGAGGTTTAATGCACTGATCATTGGGTTCTAATGTGTTTAGTTTTTTCTAAGAAAAAATACAGGTAAATGGATTTTTGCAATATAATTAGATTGTAATAGATGGATTTTCCGAGATCTAGAAAATGAGTCAAAAGAGTATAAAATGAAATACATCGT
>JAPYZA010000197.1:0-56479 GCA_030522685.1 Eupelmus azureus | reverse complement strand
CCAAGCGGTTGGGTAACCGAACTAATCGGGGTTACCCAAGTTTTGATCCCCATTTTACAACCCAGGACCGTTCTTCTATACAAGTCTATCTTCGTTGGCGCTAGTGCGGTCGGCTTGGGTTGGGTTCCTGTTGTCATAATATGGGATGAGTGTATTTGTTATGGACAGCTGCAGGGACAAAGCGTTGATTCATGATTTTTTCGGATTGCTTTGGTAGTGGAGATAGTAGAGGATTTGACGAGAGGATATTTTGAGGGTGTTTCGTGGCAGCTTGATGGTTGAGTGTTGAGGTGAGGGAGTTTTGGGGTGAGTATAACCTGTACATATTTGAGAACTTGCTGTTGATATTTTCGTTTTTTTTTTGGAGTAGTGTGATTTTTATTTCAAAAATTGTTTATTTTAACTGTTGTTTATTTCTTATTTTTAAATAGATATACATCCAGGTCCAATCAAATTAAATCAGTATGAACGAGAATTCAGCCTGTGGTGAACTGACACAGCTTGTGCCAGAAGAGGAGAGCGAGGAGCCTTTGAGTAGAGGTGGTGAGGCGACACCGCCTTCTACGCCTACCAGATCTCGACCACCCAAAATTGAAACGCACAGTTCTCAAACACCAGTAAATATTTTAATTTTTTAATAAAATATTTGTATGGCTCGAAATATTGACTGGTCATCAATCTTATAAATCTATGTTAGTCTCTTGTTAATTTTAAACTAAAAGGTATTTATAATGATTTTTTTCAGCAGCAACAAGTACTGTGGGATAATAATGCACAAACTTCTTCGATAATAAGTAAAGGATCTTCCAGTCAGGCTACAACCAGTCAAGGTTCTATGTCTGGCAGAGCAGCCAATTCATCTTATACTGGAAATCATTCCCGGCTCATATATCTTAATGAGAAAAAAGCAGCTCGTCCTGAAGTTCCTAGAGTTAGTAAACAACCTAAAGGTAAACTTAATGTTTTGAAAATATATTATAGAATAAGTTATAATTATTTACTATTTATTTATTTTAATGATTTTTTTATAATTATTATTATGTTATTAATATTATGTTACAATTTAAGTTTAAATTATATTTAAGTTAAATTAAATTTATGTTAAGTTATTATATTAAGTTATATTTTTATTATGATTTCGATTATGTTCTTTTAATTTGATTTTTCTTTTATTTTATCACATTTAAAATAAAGTTACGGCACCATGCAAGCATCATTCCTTTTTAACAGAGGTACCCGATGTCAGGCATATGGAGCAAGCATTATTACAATTGCTTGAAGACTTCCATAGCGGCAATTTGCGTGCTTTTGGTAATAATCATTAGGTTTTTAGATTTTTGATTATGCTAAACTCAACTAAAATATTTTTTGTATTATAATAACAAAAATTTCGATTCATTTTTCTAATAGAGATTCAAATATACCTTAAAGTAAAATGGTTATTTTTTCTTATTGACAATTCTATTTTTATAAACTGTAAAAAGGAACGTGCTAATTTGAATTTTTGTTTAATTTATTGATCATGAAAATCGTAGTTTTATATGAAAGTGCGAAAATAGCACATTTCGATACGAGTGCGAGAAAATGATATTTTTTTATACAGTAGATGTAATCTTGATATTACTCTCTAAAAGTTAAGCAGGAAATCCATGTCAAAACTTACTCTTCAGTAAGATTTACTCCTTGTAAAAAGTATATTTTAAAATTTACTTCTCATAAGGAGTAAGTTTCTTGAAATAAAAAAATTTACTCCTTATAAGAAATAAATATTGATAAATCAAATAGTATATTTCGATATTAGCGCAGGAAAGTGATTTCAATCTCGCGAGGTCGTTTGCACCCGAGCGAAGTGAGGATGAAAAGACCACGCGAGTTTCAAATCACCTTCTCGCGCATGTATCGAACCGTATTTTTTCATGCAACGTGCACAAAGCATACACTTTTTTGTTCGAGCATGTGCGAAATTGCAATCATCAAAATCCTCACAAGGAGTAAATTTTATAAGGAGTAAATTTTTATTAATTTTAATATAAATGTAAATGTTACTTAAGCATCTTTTCAATAACTTGTACGGCGAACGTGAAAAGAGTTTTTTTTTGTTAAACTGGGAAATGCTTATACAAGTATAGAGGAAGATATTAAGAACTTTGATCTCATCTTAATCGAAAGAATGTGAAACCACATTAAATAGATCACAATTATTTTTATTAATACTTAAATGAATCGAAAAAAGTTTTCAAGTTGAGTATAGCAGAATGATTATACATTTCGATAATTTCTTTTCTTTTCTAATTTAAAAAATAACAGGAAAAGATTGTAGTATGGAACAAATGACTGAAATTAGAGAGCAACAGGAGAAACTTGCCAGACTTCATTTTGAAATGGGTCAACGTCAGGATGTTCATGGAATTGAACAAGCTGGTTTTAGACAATCCAGTGCAAACATGCGGAATCTGCTCCAACGTCTTGAACAACTTAGTGTTTGCATTGAGAAATTACATAGTAAATAGTGACTTATTTAGAAAAAGTTATAGGAAAGAATTTTTTGTAACTCTATATCTTGATTTTAGTTTATTTTTGTATGTGAAAGTAGCATTTTAATGTTTAGAGATATATCTGAATGGTTACAGATTTATAAAGTTAAAACTCTTGTTACAAAATGTCATATGTCCAGAATGATTTTTCTTAAGATAAAAAGATTTTTAGAGAATTTGACTTTTTATTTGTATACTAAATGTTTACAACTCCTTTCATCATTTCTCTGGCTAAATTACATAAAAATATTTAAAAAAGCAGGTGTGATTATAACATATAAATACTTAAGTATATATAGTGTATATAATATATTAATTAATCTATTCAATATATAAATAAACCTATTAATTACTCAAACAGGGTAATATAAATATACATTATTCAAACTTTTCATATAGAATTAAGTATATATAATTTTTCAACTTTAATATCTTTTAGTTCCTAGACAAGTGCTGTATATCTAATCTAAAGTAAATAATGTACATAAAAAATAGAATGCTAAATATCAGTTCTCCAAATGCTTAAAATCACGATAATTTGCTCCATTAAAATTTCTCAAAAACATTGCACATAAACAATTGTAAAACAATTTCATTTTGATTCTCAAAGCGTAAAGCATAGGGCAAGGCCTCGAGCGGCACGAGCCCTCACGAAATTCTCCTTGTCTCGCAACAATTGTAACATTCTCTGTACATCCTCCGGTCTTGGCTCTCCGAAAAGTCCTAAGATCAAAGCAGACGTGGCTCGAGTTACTGCATTCTCTGATCTTGAGTATCCTCGTACTACTGCATTTCTAAAAAGCCCGAGTAACATACATTATTATCATTAATAAATTTCTGTTAATTAATTGAATCAAACTAATAAATTCTAATATAAACATATAAGTAAATATATTTTTTACCTGAGTTCTTCCGCTCTTTGGGGCAAATCGGTTTTCAAGCAGTTTATGAATTCTCGTAAAAAGCTTTCTACGCTCAACTTACTTTCCGGTCCAAGATAAGCGTTTATTATGTGAGCCAAAGATTTGCATTGCATCAGAAGTGCTGAATCGCATAAAACTTCTCTGGAAGCCTTTAAACAAATTTTTAATGAGTACTGCACCTTTAAGATTGATTGTTCTTTGCGTGCATTATCTCGTGAAATTAATGTATTTGATAAAATATACTTAAGTATAAGAGCATACATTTCTCTTTAGATTTTTAACGTTAGTTCTAAGACAATTAATTGATATTTTCATGAGTTTTTATCCTTCTTTTTAACAATCAACTTATCAAAATAAGTTATTGAGTTATATAACTAGAAATCTATACTTTAAGTTCAAAAATAATTTAATAATAATATTAGAAGCTCACCTGTGCCACAGCTGCATTACTATCTTCAAGCTTGATAGCCAAACAGGGCAAGCATCCTAGAAGGTGGTCCGTTACATCATCATCAGGAGATAAAACGAATCTCTGCCAACCTCGAGCTGTCGCTCCCAGAGCATTTATCGCAGCGAGCCGCATTTCCCAGTTTTCCTTTTCAACAAAAGGTTTCAGCGCTAAAACAACTCGGGGACTGATCGGTTTCTCCGTTTTCACCGATAGAAGAACCGATAAGCCTCTGAGGGATTCCAGTACTACCTCCGTGCTACCTTCAGCTCTTGATGGCTCTTCCAGACCATCCATCAGTGAAGCCAGGCAGTTGTCGAAATATTCCTCGACCTAAGAAGAATATTTTATTGTTAATAATATAGTTGTTTAAATATATTGGTTCAAGTAATTCAAATTCTCTTCCAAAACTTTCTAAAATAAAAAAATTACTTAGATTTAGAAGTCTTTACTGGTGGGAAATTTTCTTTTAATCATCAGCTTTAAAATTTACAAATAACTGAATATTTAAATCAATAAGAATACCTGTTTTGAGTCTAAATATACAACTCGAGTAAGACCGATGGTCGCCAGTTTCCTGACAAGCGGCGAGGAATCAGCTTTAGCCTCGTGCAGCGTATTAATTATCGCGTCCAGCCAAATAGCATCGTGATTTACTTTACCAAGGAGCTCGGCGTAAAACGCGACCGACACCGCTCTTTGAGCTGGCAGTGGACTCGTTACCAGTTTTCCCAAATGCCTCGCCAAATCTGACAAGACTTCGCCTCGCTTCGACAGGCACTGCACCACCGTGTGCACCGTTACCATAAGATTCTCATCTACCTCTGATTCCATTTCAAAAGGCTGTAACAGAAAACGACTTTTCTAAATGAAAATTTTACAATCATAAGCGTTCAATATCTACCCCTTCATCCGAGAAATTGCCAGCATCTTGGAGCCCAATGCAGTTCATTATTTTGGCGAGGACGATATATACTTCCTTGTGCGGGACGATCTTGCAGGTATCGCGATTCGGCACAAAGCCGAACTTGGTGCTAATAATGGACATGGGCGGATCAACGTGTAGCCAGCCGGCCAGATACTTAAGCAGCACACCCAGCAGCTCGGCCAACTGACGTTCGATCAGCTCCTCGGCCTTCGAAGAGCTGAGGAGCTGACCGATGGCTACGATGGCGGCTAATGATGAAAAGGCCGCAGTGGCACGCTTACCGCCCTCCGCAGGTGGACTACCCTCGACCAGAAGACTATCATTCTCGAGTCTTTTTAACAGTAGCTCCAAAGTCTAAAAGGATAAGTTTTTTTATGTAGGATTACCGTGTGTGATAAGAGGCTTTTGTTTTAAGAAGAGTTTTACGTACGCGTGAACCGACGTCCTCAGACTTCCCTAGCTCTCTCCAACATTCTTTGGTACCTCGATCCAATGGTAGAGGTTGATGCAATAGATGCTCTACGATTTCTTGGGAATGATGCGCACTTAGTGATCTGATGGCCGCAGCTGCGCCTTTCTTGCAGCTCGCGTTTTCCATCAATCTCATTTGACCAATTATACTATCTGTAAGATTGTACGTAATTATGCACGCAATTCAGACGAAAACTTTAATTGCAACGAATCTAAACTAATATGGGTAGGCTTACCGACTAGATACAGATTTGCTCGTGGAATGTCAAAACCGCGAATTTTAAACAACTCCGATAGGGCAATTCCCGCGGCAATTCCTCCTTCTCCTCTGTACAAAAGTCCTTCGACTAAACCTTCGGCTAAGCTCACCACTTCTCCACTTGCTATTCTTTCACAAGCTGCCGTCGCTAAATTCTATGGGAAGATTATAAATAAACTATAAATATCCTAAAACTTAGACTCTGAAACAAATTTTCAATTCATGACTTCGTTTTCTACCTTCACTCCTTCATAAAGCAGCTTTGCGTCTTCGCTAACAATAATTCGTTTGGATTCGCTTAAATCGTGATTTAAATTATTATCTGGTACAGAGGATCGGTGCCTAGCTCCAATATTCAAAGCCAAGGCAACGCAATCAACAACCAACGGTCTTAGAGCGAGTTCGGGATCCGCGCTCCAAGCCAGGAATCTACCAAGCAGCTTACCCGGCTCCAACTTTCCTCCTGGATATGTATACTTCAACGAATCGTGATAACATCTGTAAAGTTCAATTTTTAAAATATGATAAGTTGTTTTTCTTTCCTTTTTAAAGACGTGAATTTAAAGAGCTATACCTCAAAGTTGATCGTAGAACAAGTAACGTAGTGCGACGCTCGGCGACAGTCTTAGATTGCATCCAAGGCAAAAGAATATCGACCAGTAAGGCTAGAGTATCAGCAGAATCTCCCACAGTTTCGCTACTGATGATTCCCAAACCTTCAATTACCTGCTGCATTACTTGAGGCATTTTCATACCCGCGATCTGCAATTATTTAAATAATTTTAATAATGTCTGCAAAGTTTACCATGTTCAAAACATATACTGTACCTCTGAACTTGCAGCTATTACTTTATCCATCGTCGTCTCGAGGAGCACGGCTTTCTCTTCGTCAGTCAGATCAGGAGGTATTTTTCTAAAATAAAAACAACAGTATTACAAATCACTCTGACAATATCGCAGACCCACGCAATAAAATCTCACAATAAAGAAATAATAGCCTTCAAAATGAGCGGATAAAGCTGGAACGGCCGATAGCCCGAGGCCGACTGAAACAAGCTCAGTAAAGTCGCCAGGGCATTTCCTCTCGTCTTAAATCCTTCCGAGTTGGCCAGTCTGTTCGGATGCGCCGCACCACCAGCTTGCTCAATGGCAACAAGGCCAGCCTCCTTGGTAGTCAGCTCCTTGCACTCATTCAGCTGCTTGATTATCCAGGGCATCACGTGCTTCTCCAGAGCAGGAAACAAAGCCGGCGCTTCTGCCCTTTTAGCGATCTCTGCGTAAGCTTTTAGAAGACCGGCCTTGGCCGCTTCGTTCGTTGCGGCGGCTTTGGTGTCCTTGACTAGGCCGAGCAGGCGGACCGGCTGCTTGCGCGCGTCCTCGACGTGGCAGAACTCCTCCATGAGCTTCAGCACCAGGTCCAGGTGGCGCCGAGCAACGATGCCCACAGCTCGGGCGTACTCGTCGGCTACCGGGCTGAAGGTAATTAATTTGTTGTATTAGATTTTGCAGTAATTATGAATATTATTATTTCAGAAATAAGTAGTATTAAAGTTATTTTTTATAAATGAATAAATTAATTAGTGAATAAATAAATAAATAATGAGAATGTTTAATTTAAGAAAGGCGAAACTAAGGTGCATCTTCTCATATTCCCATAAGCTATATTAGTATCTTGTTTCATAGTCAGATACATGATACAGATTCCAGATCCAATATCTGATTATGCAATCTTGTATGATCACGAATAAAAACAAAAATAAAACTGACTATATCAATTATGAACTAAATAACAGAGAAATAAAAAAATTACTATTAATACAATCTTTCTAAATTCACTACTGAGAGATAAAATGAGCTTAATTACTATTAATTACATTCAAATAAATATTTATTTAATATTGTTAAAAAAAAAAAAAAAAAAAATATATTTGATTTTAAAATTTTTTTCTCAATATACATTCTTAAATTTTAGCCATATTAAAGTTACTTAATAATACCTCTGCCCAGTAGCATTCACGCTGTGCATCCTCGACAGCTCGATCAGCAACGTAACGTGCGCCGAGGTACTCGCAACGGCAGCCAGAAAAATCGACAGCGACGGACTGATATTCTTACCCACCAGCTCATCCGCGAGCTTCAAACCCCAGGCCTCGCCCTCCAGATTCACGCTCTCCTCGAGAAATTCAACAATCCGCTCCTCCCAAATCAGCGTTCGCTCGACGTCCGACATCGAGACCGAGCTCTGGTCCAAAAACTTGGACAGCTCCAGCAGCTTCGCGTCCCATTGGGGCTTGAGCTGGTGGCCCAGGAGTGGTGCCGAGCACCTCAGGAACGTGACGACGGCTGGTCGGTTGCGCTCGTCCTCGAGCAGTTCTAGGCAGCGTCCGAAAACCTTGATACTCTGGAAGTCCTTCTCGGCTGCCAGGTTGTTCTCGTCGCGGATTATCTTGACTGCGAGCGGCGACAGGGCGCGTAAGATCGAGACCACCTGGCGATTTTAATACTGTTATTTTAGAAACTTTGTTTTGAATTTTTTTCGAACTTACCGATGCTGCGTAAGTTGGGTCTAGTAGCGCTTTGATTAAGGAGGGCCAGAGCCAGATTTCAGCTCCTTCGACGGTGCTTGAGAGAAGATGCAGAGCTTCTTCGCAGGCCTCGCCTTCGTCTGTCCTTGAACCGCAATGCAACACCTGGAAATAGAATTTCGTGATGGAATTATTTACGAAGGAGTACGTGATGTTTTCGAAAATTTATCCTTACCATAAATTTTATAAAAGAGGAGCGCTGAGATGGTAGGAGGGGGAATGTCGGTCTAGCGGCTAGAGCCACGATCGCGCCGACAACTTGCCGAGTGCTTCCGTCGCTCAGCGATTCTTGAAGGCTCAGAGCGATTCTTTGGAGCGCTGCGTCGTCCTGTAATTAATTTTTCAGTAGTGAGTTTCTACTGATGAATGTTTTATGATTCGGAAATATTTAAATTCACCTCTGCCGGGAGAGTATTAATGAGATGTCGAAGCACAACTAGCGCTCGAGAACGTTGATTAACATTTTGGGATTTTAATTGTTGTAAAATTCTGTAATAAATATGATTTTTTAATTAATCGTTAATAACTCTTAAACAAATTGTGTTGAACGAATTTTAAAACTATGCACCTATCCAATCCCTCCTCTGGATATAAAACAACAATGGCACGAAAACATTGTAAAACTTCATAATGAGATAATAAAGCATCTCTTGTTGCTTCAAATGGAGAAACACTGACAATTTCTGAAAGAACTGGATGAATCTGCTCCAAGTGAGGCCTGAGAAGTTCTTTTACATCAACCGTTGCTGAATTCAATATTATAGATAATACTCTGTAGATGAAATAATAAAAGATCAAATTTGATACCAATGTATTTTATACATATTTTAGCTAATAAAAAATATACCTTGAAGCAGCTAATCTCACATTAGGCTTTTTACATAAATTTAATAAAACAGGAGTAAGCTTAACAATTAACTTTTCATCATAAGCTTTTGGCAAAAGAGGTAGTATGGAAGCCAATGATGTTAAAATACTTTCAGTTAAATTTAAATTTCGGCTTGTTCTAAGCCAACTGTAAGTCAGTACTTCAAAAGCACTTGAAAGTTCTTCAAAAAAGATATCTTTATTCAGTCCTGTATTGGTAATAATTTCTGTATTTGTAAGGCAATCGCTGATTGCATCTGATATTTTTCCCAATGCTAAAAAATATTTTCTGTTACAAAACAATCTTTTCTAAACTAAAGCATTCTTCTATTACAGAAAACTTACTAAAGGTAGAAGCTAATTTCAGCTGTTCTTCAGTCATATCAGGCAATAATGGTACCAAAACACTTAAAGTAACTTTGATAAAAGGTAACATTCCCAAAGAATTTTTGCCAGCAATCATACCTACAGCTCTTATTATTGTATGATGTGGTATCACATTTGGCTCGAATCTAAGTAGAAACTTCATTTAGTAAACAAAATTATAAAAGTTTAAAACTAAGAAACTTGAATACCTACTTTATTATCAATGCACCTACAGCTTGCGAGCATTGAGTTTTGCTTAAAGCAACAAGCAGGTCTGCAGCTTGCTCATGAGCATGGCCTGCAAGCTCGGATAAAGCTAAATCTGCAACGGAAGTTGCTAAAGTGTCATCCAAAGTAATAACATGATTTTGACAAATATCTGTCATTATTTTTAAAACGGCAACCAGATGTATATCAGATATCTGTAGACAAAATTTTTATTTACTCTAATAAATAAATGTTTAGTAATAACAATAGAATGAAATAAAAACAAACCTTCCGATGAAGTTCCCAAAAGTATACAGCAGCATGAATAACAACAACAGGTTTTGTCTGGGATATTTTTCTGATAGATTCAATAGCAGATTGCTGCACAGTTTCATCCTTATCGTTTAGAGCATCCAAAAGTGCTGCAACAACAGCTGCAATGATTTTTAATTTTAAGCATAATACAGGAAGTATTAAGTAAATATTGCTTCTTAAACACAGACTTTTACCTGAAAGTTCAGTGTTGGAGTTGTTTGCTTCATCATCATCCTTCATTGTGCTGACTTTTGAAGGAGATTTTTCAGCAATTTATCTCAATTTATTCCGTCTACCGCGGTATCAAAACATTAATATAAATATAAAACTTGCTGTTAACTGTTTTATCAGCATCTGTCAGAGTTGCATCATCAAAATATTATGATTTATTTTCTCGAAGTAGATTACGTGTTTTTAAAATATATTAATTAAGTTAATACGTGTTAACGTTGATTAAATGATTTAAAAATATTTAAATCTCCCCATTAATGTACGTGCTTGTATAACAGACTACCGTAAACACTTCGTAAAAATTCATACTTAATTGAGGTTATGGATGACCTACTCAGCTGTTATCAAACTGAAAAGGTATATAGGTATATATGCGCATATAGCTATATCTATACCCTATGCCTGCATTACTAAGTAACTTATAATGTAGGTGTTAAATAATGGTAAATAAAAACAAACACATGGTTACAAAACAATTTTTGTATTTCAGTAAATGATGTTACATTTCAACTCTGTGAATAATCACAACACAAGTAGTAGAATTAATTACGCATTCAACTTAAAAGGTAAATCGGTATTAAAAACAAAAAATTAGTTAACATTGTGATATTACAAGAGACATGCCTAACATTATATGTACATTGCAAGTATCGTGGTTGTAAAAAGAAATCTCTTAAATTACATGCATCTATACAATTATTCAGTAGTCCCGATGACAATGCTGGTTCTATTTACACAACCGGTGCCGACATAAGATCCATCCCTTTGCATTCGAGTGCGATTTTCACTCCCAGAGCGAATATCCCTATGCTCTTTACCAGCGACCTATAAAAGTAAAATTATATTAAGACAAGCTTGTGCAAAAGTAATATTTGCAAGTTTAATTTCAAAAGCAACACTTATGATTTCCGTCAAGAAACATCAAGTTAAATTACAAAAGAGTTAAAATAGAAAGGAGAATTATAACGTTTATCTGTATTTCTATAAATTAAAGAACTTCCTTGTTTTTATTAAAAAACAATGACGTTATTTAAAATACATTCGACTATCAACCTTAACTCTACGAACGTCTCAGGAACGTATTAAAACTAATCCGATAACTGACAGCTCGTCTTACCACTTGAAGGGGTCGTAGTAAAGGCCTTGTATGCATTTTTTGACATTAGCCATCGCCGAAGATGATTTACAGCACAATTAAGTACAGCTCGGTACAATTCGTTCGAATATCCTCGTGCTTAATCCTCGAGCGCAGCGAACTTGCAGACGGAGAGGTTATAAATTCCCCCTCTCCCAGTACTATTCCACCTCGAGACTGTCTCTCTCGATCCTATCGAAAGTCGAACTTCACGCCGCGGGCTTTTTTGCTCCGAAAAAATTCAAACTTGACCAAACGCGCTCCGAAAGTCTCCATCCCAACCATATCAACAGCCCATCCACACCTCAAAAACAAAACATCCTCAAAAATCCCACTATACACCACCCTCCCCAAAAAAACCAGCCATCAACAAACAAAAAAACAAACAAAAAACACATCCCAGCAGGCCGCAGGTTATGTAAGCGCCCTCTAGGACGTCTGCGTGTGCATCACACCCCCCTCCAAGAGAAAAGAAAGAAAGAAGCGACGAACTCGCGCTCTGCGCTGCTGCCTTGGCGAGAGTCGCGCACTGGCCGCTTTCCACGACGGACCTCTCCGTATAAACACCCACACACACACACCGCAAGTGTATTTCGTGCTTCGCTCCCGCGTATATATACATACACACTTATTTCCCTCGCGCGCGCGTGCGGGAAGAGCGCTTTTTTGTCGGTGCCTATATACCCAGGCGCATTACATATTCGTGGCGTTGACCGTCGCCGCGATCTTGTGCACTTATACCTCTCTTTGTCGATCCCCTATATACAGAATCGCGGCGAGCGTCTGCTGCTGTGTACTGCTGCATCGTCAGGATAGACAAGACGGAGAGCGTGAGTATATATACCTACACACACACATACTATACGCGCGCATGCAGGTATATAATAAAGGAGCACGGAAATTAGACATCCTTTAGGAATGTCCAAAGGGGGGCCCCGACGAGCGCCGAGCCGTGAAATAATTCAGCGCGCGCCCGAAGCTTCCCCCTATTTTTTTTTTTTTCTTCTTTTTCGAGCTCTCTCTCGCCTCTGGCATTGAATTGAAAACAATGGGGGCCCCGCGATTAACATCCGCACGCGTCGCGCGTTCGCCTTTTGCGCTGACTCTCTCTCTCTCTCTCTGTGTATATACATACACTCATATGCATGCATATAGAAGTATAAATGAAAAGTGTCGCGCGGGTGAGGGAGAGAGAGAGCGGATGGGTTGCGGCGCGACGCTGGGGGGGGGGGGCAGGGAGGACCTTTAATAAACGTCTTTTACGCTTTTGTGCGAGCGCGCAAGTCGGCTCTGAATGCGGAGAGAGAGCGGAGCGGTTTTGATATTATGCTGCGCTGGCGTTGGCAGGGAGGAGAGCTTACGGTTTTTTCAGAGGATAATTACAGCGCGTGGGTGCGAGGAGAGCTGAGGTTTGGCTTTTTTTTCTCTGGTCTTGGGTTTTTGGGGGGTGGTATCGATTTTCTTTGCTTTTGGGTTCGATGGTTGGCGAGGTGGGTTGGGAGGAGGGTTTGTTATGGTGATGGTTGGGTGGATGGTGGGGTTTTTTGGTTTGGGTGTTTTGGGAGGGAGATGCAGGGTTTGGAGCTTTGGGTTGGCTCTTTGTTGGGAATGGTTGTTTTGAGTTTTGGGGGAATTGTTAGTTTATATGAGCAGTAATGTATTTGTTTGAATGTAATGTGGATTTGTTTTAAGTAATTATGTTATGTTTTGTAATGATTAATGCATAAATGAGATTTTGGAGTAAATAACATTCAAATCAATCATCTCCTTTTTGTTCTTGAATTTTTGATATCCTTATGCATGCTAGAATATAACTGGTGATTATTCCTTTTAGTGATAACAGTATTTCAAAAAATTGTTTTATGGATGAGTAAGAGCAATTTTGATTCATTGTTTCACTCTATGAGCTTTTGTGTTTCAAGAGATTTTTTTTGGAGCGAACCTTGTAGTTTACTTAAGGGAATATTGAATCTGAGCAAGTATGTCAACAAGCACTTTTATTTTCTTTGTTCCCATTGTACCTCAAGGACTTCTAAACACATGACATAGATTTTCGAAACAATAAAGCTCTATGAAGATTTTTTCTAAAGACAATTTTTTATTTAGTATTTTTCATTTTATTACTTTTTCAAATATAATTACTCCATTTAAGTGTTTAAAAAAGAATTGCACTCTAATTATGACATTTAAGATAAATAGTAATACAAATAATTGATTTTAAAGACTTATCTTGTAAAAGACAATTAACAAGAGATAATTTTCTTCAATATTGCACTTGAAAATATTATATAAGAATGTATTAAAAGGAAACTCTGGAGCAATACTGTTATTTTTATAGATGTTGTCATTTTAAAGTTATTTATAAAATTTCAACAAACAACAAGATTTTCTTAAAATAAAATGTACTAACAAATCAATACTTTTCTAGAAATTCTATAAACTTATAAAAAATGGAAGCCGGAGGAGTTTTGACAGCAGAGCGCAGTCCAGCACGTGCAAATTTGCATGTGGCATTTACGGAGAAAGGTGAAGTCAAAGAGCGACGAGAGAAATTCCTCACAGCCAAGTATGGATCACATCAGATGTCACTTATACGCAAGAGATTAGCTGTAGAGATGTGGCTTTTTGAGGAACTCCAAAAATTGTATGAGTCTGTGGTAAGTTTCTGACATTCTGAGCCAACAGTATTTATATTTAGAACACAGATGATAAATTGTAAAATTGTTGATTCTCTTTTCTAGAATGAGAATGGAAACAGTAGGGAAGTTGAAGTAGATATTGATGAGCTGCTTGATATGGATAGCGATGATCATAGAAGGAGTTATTTGCAAGTGAGTTTATAAACAAAATTTTAGTAATTAAAGATTTAAATAAAAAGATAAATTTGGTTTTGCAATGTGTGTGACATTTCTTTAGAGTATTTTGTTTTAATTATATCTTATTTATAGGGATTGTTGGTTGATGCCAAGAAACCACCTCATGATGTCAAGGTAAAGCTATAAAATTTTAAAATAGTTTCCATTTATTTTTAAAACAGTAAATCAATACTAATAAATATTATGTAAATTTTCAGAAATTTATCAATGACTTATTAGAGAAGGCCAAGACTCTTTGAAGCGTCAACCTCAATTTTTGTGACACCTTTGTTGCAACAATTAACAAATTGCTGAGTTTGCTCACCTTTGGAATGCGTATTACCCACTTACATTTTACAGTGAGTTGCGCACTTCAAGAACTGATACTATACGAATGTTAGTGAAAGAGAATTCGACTAGAGCACACAGAAAGGTAGTCCATCAAGAATTCTTGCTGAACAAGTATTAAAATATTCAACTCTACATTCTATTGCAAAGTGCGATAATATTTCGTGTTTAAAAAAAAAATTAAAAAGGAAAACGTAATTAGAAAACGAAAGAATACCCGCATTACTCTTAAGATGAGCAATGAAGCACTAAATGTAGACGTTATTTTCGGGCGACCAAGTTGCTAGTATGGAAACTGCCTAATCTTTGATCACTAGATAGATTAAAGTCCCCTTATCTCAAACAGCATTCTTGGGAAAAAGTTGTATAATTTTATAAGTTATGAAAAATTATTTTTTGTTTTTTTGTTCATTTAAATGGTTTAAACATTTTAAACAATTATTTAGCGTGCTATGACGTTGCTTAAAATAAGTGCAATTTATTATGAGAAAATGTGATACTTTTATTTTTTTTCTGTTTAGTTATAAATATTTATGAAAAATTAATGCATATTTTCATAATTATGTATATTATTACACAAATTATTTTCTTCCCAGAATGTTTTACATGAACTTAGTAGTCTACAAAGAATGGCTATGGTACAAAGTCTAGATTACCAGGCAGTTTTAATGACATTTTTGTATCAAGAGGCGTGAATTTATTCTTTCATTGTACTTGCACTACTTGATAAACTAGTGGCACTTATGTTGTATCATGCCAGCATCGTGTAAAGTGCCAAATAGGGTATAATATAAAAAAAAACACGCCAAATGATTATACGTGCACAGTAATCGCAACTATCCGCTTTTTGCAGCGCGTTCATTTATTAAAAAAGAAAAAAAATAATACACACTTTTTGTCTCGAAGCAATGGAACTTGTGCGACAGCTTCCGCTGGATGATCTCGAAGGTTTAGTCGAGGCGCTTTAAACTAATGAAAAATACTCCTGTACTTAATAACTGCATTTAAAGTTTTTCCAAACTCTTTTTTTCTCTTTTGATTCAAAGGCTGAACGACGTCCTCAACTTGAATGAGAGCAAAACACTGATCACCCTTCGTCCGTCCAATAAGTAAGACCTGGATAGTATATTTTTTCAAGGGTGATTTTTTTTATCACCATTTCAGATACATACTCAACGAAAAACAAAAGTTTTTTCCGAAAAAAAAAATAGAATCGAGAAAGATAATACATTTTTATAGATAAAATAAAGCAGTCTTAATGGTGCAGTTTTTTAGCATAAACGGAAAATATTTTAAAAAGAATTTGAGAGAATCGTGTAGGATCATCATCAGTCATCTCGAAGTTTTCGCAATCATTAGACAATCAGCTTTATGTGATCCGCAAAGGATGGATCATGACGAATTTTAATTCGCGCCTTCAGTTTTAACCTCCTTAAGAGAGCAGAAGCCGTCGAAGCATCTTTCACTTTATTCGTGATTTACATATCTTAATTGTCGAGTCGCTTATCTCGTTCCGCGAAATGAGGGGCCTGACGAAGGAAAAGTTATTATCGAAATGGGGTGATGAAAGGAGAGGAATAATAAAAGTAAACGAGGTGTCGCTTATCATTGCTTGCATTCTCTTTTAAAGGAATGAAGTATCGATTTTACAATTGGAAAATTCATTTATATTCTATCTTTATTTGTTGAGAAAGGAGAAAACGTTTATCTATTGGTTGTCACAGCCGTTTTAAGAAAATTCTATTTATGTTTTTCCACGTTATTGTATCCCCAAGGAGTGTTCGATCGCGTGGCTTGTTTGGAAGAAAGCTGGTATGCATAAAATAGAGATAGCCTTCTTCCGACAGTCCGTTAAAAGTAATGAAATGTATCATTTAAAAGTAAGAGCTTATTTTGTAGGTATAAACTTAAGTTTAAACGATTAGCTATATGAACTTTTTTTAAGAAAGTACATACAATCAAAATTGTAATTCGTAAGCTAGGTTTTCTTATTTTTATACCACGAATCAGAGACACGAATCAGAGATCGACGACACTTTTGTTTTATTCTATTTAAATCCTTTTTCTTATTTTAAAAAGTATGAACAAACTAGCTATATAAGAGTAACATTAAATTAAAAGAATTCTAGTTTTAATATGCGTTAATCTCTAAGTTTATAAAGATTGTACGTACTTCCTTATAAGCGTAACTTTTTTAGAATGTTCGTCATGTTCGATAAAACGGCAGAGCACACTGAAAGTATGCGCTAAGTAGGGGCCGAAGTTTAATTAATCGCGCGGCATGTAGCTGATAAGCAACTCAGGGATCATCCTTTTTTTTATTTTCTTTGCAATTGCTTTTACAATGAATACTTCCAAGATCAAAGGATCAGTGCACGATAAAAACCCGCGTTTTTTCAAGCTTTAGCGAGTCATTCATCTCTGCATTATTCATAGCAGTCGGAAAGAAATTTTCATATACCTATCGATTATACATAATTCATGTATCACTGCATACGGTAGGATTATATACGTGTACTGTGTTCCTGCATAACCCGCATTATGCGTACATGTGTTTACTTTTATACATAATTGATTATTACAAATCGGTTATTACAAATCGGTTTTTTCATCAGCGATTTTCGATTATATTGTTAATTAGGCATGCGCGGTAACTGTAATTCGGTGTAAACCAAATGCGAGTTCCATGATTGTAAAAAAAAAAAGAAAATTCAGAATATGCTTCCTTTTTTGTACTAGTAGACTTTTATGGCGCGTGATTTTAAGGTTGTGCATTGTTTCTTTATTTGTCTCGCTGAATTTTCATGACGTTGTAGCAAACGTCATCGACGTATATTTTTGTTTTACAAGCGCCTAAGTTGGAGCGCTTTAGGAATCGATTTTTCCTCGAAAATCAAATTGTAATTGTTGAAAATTTAACTTAATTTATACACACACTACGGGCATTAACATTAAAAGCAAAGGAGACTTTTACGGCAGGAACGCGATGAAGCTATTTATTTTACTTCTCTTTATTTTAATTATTAGACGATTATATACATGAATTAACCTGCAGTAATAAGTATGTAGATTGTAGTTACGTACGTTTAAGTAAAGCGGGTTCGAAAGAAGAGGAAAGAAATAAATGGTCGCTGAAAGAGAATTTTTAAACTTTTGCAATACATATCTTTATTAGTATACGATTATAAGTGCGATATATTACAGCCTTGCGTTTGCGAGTGATAAAACCGAGCGATTGCTTAATTTTTTATATATGTAATAATTAGCGATCAAGTTCTTATTAAGCTTAATCGAGACGGAATCGTCTTTAAAGTTGACCAAAACGTACACTAAGAGAATTGAAATGTGAAGTCGTTCAAAGTGCAATTTTTCCCTTATCCTAAGACGTATTTTAATTTTAATCATTACTTTAGTTGGAACAAAGTTCAACCTCGATACGTTTGTAAGCGATAACTGATACCTTTATCGCAACTTGTACAATTAACTGATTTCAGCGCGAAAGCGCGTAACTGACAATTGATCTCATTGGATTACGTATTCTTTTCAAAGAATATCTCAAAACATTTCAATGATTAAAGTAGTTTCGATCAACGATGTAATCGTTTAAAAATTAAATTCGATAAGTGTGTTTATCGCTTGCTTACTACAGTTTCACTGCTTAGTGTACCGCTAATTTTTCAAGCTTTTTAGATGAATTCGTCGCTAGAAACGCGCTAGATTCTCTTTCTCGGCGACCAGAGAACGCAAAAAGTCGACTGTAATTAAGCACGTTGTAATTCGGAGCTCAACGATGTTTTCTATGTAACGGACAAAAAATAATGACAAAACCAATGCAATGTAATCATTACGCTACAATATTCTTGATCTCTCGTTTTTATCTACTTTTGTTCCGAGAAACGAAATGACTTTTGTACGACTAATCGACAAATACGCATGCGAGTACGCATCGAGTTCCTTTTAAGCTTGATTCTCAAACGGAGACTCGATAACTTTTGTTATTTTAAAATAATTATCGTCAACAATTCTATTTCAATATCTTTTAATTACATTTATACTAATTCTAATTTTAACTTTTAAAAATGCTCAAGTTCAAAATGCACAATTTTCCGTACCGACAGAAAAGCCACGATTTAACGCCGAAAAAGTAAAAGCTCCCGGGACCTGATTCTGTAGTGATAAATTCAGTTTATCACCATAAGACGTTGTGATATACCATGGATTTATCATTCTTTTATCACTGTAGAATCACCCCCCTGCCAAAAATCGGTGCGCAGCGCTAAATGCAATTTCCATCGGAAAGACGACGTAAACAAGCGTCAAGCTTAAGTTTAAAGTAACGGAAGGTCGAGTCGTCACGTCGTCGGGCGTATAATAGGAACTCGAGAAATATCAAAAGGACGGCGCGTGTGCAGCCAACCAAAGCTATATGTTTCTTTCCCCGTGCGTTGCGCGCGGCGCGGACTGTATCATTTATAAAAGCGAGCCTTCTTTGATGAGCGCGCGCGTCTGTAATTTGTATCTTGCGTATATATGTGTACCTCCCTGCTCTCCCACCCGCGCACACAGACACACATATATAATAGTTTTTCTCTTTGTATTGTAATAAGTACGCCTCGAACGCCGATATGCATTTAAACGTTGTACGATAATAATCGGAGAGAGCGAGAGAGAGAATAGGATGCTATGCATGAAGCTCAACGAACGAATGAGAGAGAGGGAGAAAGGTGAAGGGAGGATGATGATGACAAAACCGCTGCTGCACACTCGTGGCTGCAACACTTCCGCATTTTCGCGACCAGCCTCTCACCGAGGCTCTCCGAGCGAATGGATTATTGGATTGTTCGGGTGCTTTTTTTAGGGATACGGTGGTATTCGTTGCTATTATTTATTTTCTAAGGGAAAAAGAGTTTGATGGGTGTAATGGAGAGTTTGTTAATGCTATTTTCAATGTGGAATTTGAAGGGCGATGTTTTAAGAGAATTCCTTGTTTAACTGATTGTTGCTTTATTTGATAAAATAGTTTTTTAAATTCATTGTATTAAATTTTTGAGAAAATATTTTAGAATAGTAACTTCATTTCATCCATTAAGGATCGATCATAATTATCTTTTATATTAAAAAATCCATTCGCCAGAGTCTCGGCAGGTGATAAAACAAAAGATTTCGTTGCCGATCGCACCCAGCAAACAACGAAATCCAAAGCAAGAAAAAAAACCAATTAGCGCACAAAGTTGTACGAACTCGACGAAAATGTATGTACCTCGACAAGCGTATATAAGTATATTAAAAAAAGAAAATAATAATAAAACAAGGATCGATTGAGCTGTGATAAGTTTTCGAGCAAAACAAAAAAAAAATTCTTGCCTCTTCTTCAATTTCTCTTTTTTTTTTGCCCGGCCGAAAAAAAAGAGCGTCGAAGAAGCTGAAGTATTGCAACCAAAGAACGAAGATGGACACGGACGATGGATTAAATTAAAAGCCGAAAGGGAGCGACGAATACGCGGAGATTAAGGAGTATATGAAATAAAAGAAAAAAATAATGAAATAAAATAATGTAGTTTTTAAAATGCGCGATGCTACAACACACATTGTAACGATTCAACGCAGCGTTTCCAGTGAATTTCGTCACTTTCGTCGATGAGTTAAGTGGCTTGAGCTGTGCGAAAGGCTTTCTTGACTAGCTTTTGAAAGATTGAATTTAAAAAAGGCGATCACGAAGCAAAGTGTTTCGGGGAAAAGAATAAAAATTTCCATTTTCCGATGAAGATTAACGAACTTCTTCCGCAAATCAAAGAATCGCTAAATTTAATGAATTTTCTATGAATAAAGAAACTGTCAGAGAATATTTTCACAAACGAGTCTTCGGGGCGAATTTTCATCGGAAAATAAAATTTTCGCTTTTTCGTGTAAAACTTTGGGTCTCGTGCCTATACTGCATGTTTTTTTTAAAAAAGGAAAAGAAATCGATGAAACGAACATCGAAAAGCGACGAGATTCACTTTGTATGGAGCCGAAGTAAACATTAAGCGATTGCATATAAACGATATTTACTTTGAATAGTAAGAACGTAGCTAATTGTGTGAACCATCGGTATTTTCTGATTTTTATACGTTGTATCAATCGTCCGAGTAATGAGTATATGCTGTTTAAAAAAAAAATAGTAAACATGAAGCCGAAAGAGGACATTTTAATAAGTGTCATGAAGAATTAGGATATCTTGTGGATAAAGCGAAGAATTAGAACATTATACAATTTAAAATGAAAACAGTGTGTTTTTATTTATTCACTCTATGATCACATTATCCCAAGCCGATATAGGTAATTCTAATACCTACATCCATAATTCTTTTAGCTCATTAATTTATAGACATTATTAAAATTAATAATTTTACTAAACTAAATATAAACATTTCGTTCCCTACAAATTTGCATTAGAACCATCTATTCCCACAGCCTCGCTTGTCAGAGACCCTCGCAAATTATCCCTCTCCCCGCAACATTTCGCTCAACCTTCCTCTCTCGCAGCTCTCAACATTCTTTTCTTCTCCACCGCAGCAGTCCCCCAAAAAAAGCCAGCTCCGCTCGGAACGCCTCGTGCCTCTACTACATTTCCAAGCTTGTTTCTACCTCCTCGGAACGCCGCGGGAATTAGAGAGACTGCATAAATTAGCAGTTCGGTGTTTTTCCCCGGGTCTCTTCGAGCATTATGCATTTTTCGAATGCCTTTCGCGCTGCCGCCGCGCGCTCGAGCGATCGCCGCGCCAAGGACGTAAACACGCGAAAAATAAAAACGTCGCTCCCTCGCTTATATAGGTTAGGAATCATGTTTTGACTCGCGCCCGCGCGCGCGTTTACTGGGACCCTGCATCGACAATAAAAACACTCCGCCCCTTTAATCATGTTCGTCGGCGGCAGCTCGTCAACTTTCGCTGTCCGGGTCACGTCGGACGACTAGTTTTTTTCTACTGGAACGAGGTGAATCATGAAGTCCCTGTACCGCCTGCTGCTGCTGGGCATCGTCTTCGTCGGCCTCTTTGTTTTGCTGAATTACCAGACCAGTTTGACTAATAAGGTCAGCAATGCCAAGAGCAAGACGAGCAGCATGCTGGTCAGCGAGACCTCGAAGAAGCCACCTGTCAAGAATACGGAGGGCGAGGTTGTTATCTGTGTGGTGGCCTGTGGGAACGATAGGCTGGACGAGTCACTTACTATGCTGAAGAGTGCACTGGTATTTTCAAACAGACCGCTGAGGTTCATTGTGATATCTGACTATGGGCTGATTCCTGCGTTTCATGAGAAGCTTACAGAGTGGAAGCAGATTGTCAACAAGACGTTCGATTTCACTGTTAGGCCTGTTACGTTTCCGGATATCAGTGATGTTACCATGTGGCGGAAACTATTTAAACCCTGTGCTGCACAACGACTGTTCCTTCCAGTAAGTATTTTGTGTATATTTGTTATTACTTATATATTTGTAAGTACAAGAGAAACCTTGCTATTATTTGTTTGTAAACTTAATATGAAACTTTTTTATTTCAGACTGTGTTAAACGATACGGATGCAATTTTGTATGTTGATACTGATACACTGTTTCTTACGCCACCAGAGGTGATTTGGGATGAATTCAAGAAAATGAATAATGTACAGCTAGCAGCTTTGAGCCCCGAACATGAAGATCCTAATACAGGCTGGTACAATCGATTTGCAAAGCATCCATACTATGGGAAACTTGGTGTGAACTCTGGTGTTATGTTAATGAATTTAACAAGAATGAGAGAATTCAAGTGGACACAGTATGTCATTCCTATTCATAAAGAATATCGTTTGAAAATCACTTGGGGAGATCAAGATATCATCAATATTATTTTTCACTACCATCCAGAAAAATTGCATGTTTACTCTTGTCGATACAATTACAGGCCTGATCATTGTATGTACATGTCTGTCTGTTCAGAGGCTGAAAAAGAAGGTGCTTTAGTGCTTCATGGCTCGAGAGGCACTTTCCACTCTCAAAAACAGCCACCATTTAAGGCTATTTACACTGCAATGCAAGAATATCAACTCAATACTGATCCTTATGAACATTTACTTTTACCAATGAGAAATTATTTGACTCTTGATGATAGTTCAAATTGTGGTAAAGTTTGGAAAGTTTTTATCATTCAACCAGAATTACACTTAGGTAAAAATGAGATAGATATTAAATAGATGAGTTTAAAGATTGTTCAAATGGATTTGAAAATCCTATTTTATCAGTCTCCAACTTACTATACAAATATACTGTTGCTATAACATTTGCAATTTTTCCATGATTTTTGGAGGAATAATTAGGTAGATTGAAAGAAATTTTTCATGTGTAAATCTATCTAATATTTGGAAAGAAATATTTCAATTTTTCATATCCCTAAAATTTACAAAGAAAAGCTGTGATAAAATCAGAATAGATATTAGCTAAAATCCATTTTGTACTTAAGTGTTCAGAAACAAATTTACTTACTTAAAAAATGATGGAACAATTGTAAATTTATTAAAATGATAAAAATATGTGATACATGAATAAAAAGTTGACGAATTAGAGAATTATAATACTCTTAGCTCTGAAATTTTAAGTAAGGTGTATAAATTTTACGATATTATTGGTAAATATTCTTAGTGCCATTAACAGAGCAATTTTATACACCTTGTAAAAATAAAAGGAAATTATAAGATTAGAGAATTTTAAAGCCCAGTGGTTCAATCTCGAGTGCTATTAAACGTTAAAGTTTATTTTGTTTTTTCCATCTTGCCAAGAGTTGTTAATTAGTTATAATTGTTACAATCGACTAATTTATGCCTTACAACGATAAAAAAAGTTCTTATCTTGTTCAACTACTATAGAGTACAAGAAAATTCGGCAATAACATATAATAAGAGATTGTACGCGTGATTTGCCTAAGGTAACGACGTTTAATAAAAAATTTTACTATTATCCATGACGACTGTCTGGCCAAGTTATCAATAATTGTACAGCATACTTTTTAATAATGTTTTTGTACAAACGTAGGAAGTTTCGAATTGTTTATAATCTCATAATTTATGAATCTCTGCGTATACATATATACAAATTTGTGAACTTTTATAATAAAGTTGATTATGATCAAAAGTAAATAATACCGGTGATACCTTTATTTATCGAAATTCAGATTTTTGAACCTGCATTGATAAATTATAATTTTTCCATTTCATAAAAGTTTCCGAATAATATTTTGGAGTAAGATAATTTTAAAAAAATATGAAAATAAAGATATTTTTTTAATTATAAAAATAATTATTTTAGTTAAATTATTAGCCAAGAATAATTTGTTCAAAAAACAAAATCTACATTGAAACTTGATTTTCGATTTTTAACACCTTCTAATACCTAAGTTTACGCACTCCGCGCTGTATAATTTCTTACTTTCCTTCATTATTTTCACCAATTGACACATTCAGCTAGAAAACTTCTTTTTTCTTTAAAGACCTTTACAATTCTTTTTTTAGTGGCCTAAATTATTCAAATACAAAATTCAAATATATTAAAAAGAAACAATAACCTTTATATATAATGATGAAAATAAACCAATTTGCTTAATTAATTCCAACCAATAAAACATTTTTCAACGCGATCCCGTTACGCAACCCACAATCCCAAGTCCCTTCGCAAAAAACCGCGCCTACTCCGACCTCAGCAACACCTCTCTCTCCCATCCCAATAAAAGAATCCCTTTAAAAATCAATCCGAACCCGCTCCCAAATAAAGCTCGACAATACCAATCAATTACCCTCAATACCGGTCATCTCCCCCTCCCGTCCACAAATCAACCGATTACGCAAGATCAAAAACATTCCGCCGCGCCTCTCAAAAACCACTCAAAAACCAAAAAGAAAACTAATCCGAAATCCCAACAAAAGCACCAAACCAAAAACCGCAAAGCTCTCTCCCTCCTCGATCGATCACTCATACACATCCCTTTTCCCCGCCTCAAAGCTCAAATAATACCGAATATCGTCGACTAAGCAAAAGGTGGGGACACGACTCCCTGAGTTTTCGCAACGCCGAGGAGGGGGGGGGGGGCCGCGTGCGAGCCGGAGAGCGCGAGAGATGAGGCACGCATCGCAGGTTTCAAGTGTCGGGAGCGCGCGCGAGTCGGCCGCCGATCATCGCAGCGCGCGGCTGCTAACTGCCTTGTATTCGAACGCTTTTGAATCGCGTGAAGGTCTGTGCGTGTGTGTAGACGGAGACGCGGGTTTTTTGGGTCTGTGGTTTTTTGAGAGTGAGAGGTGGGAGATATAGTGTTTTGGAGAGATTGACGAGGTGATGGATGGGATTGTGGGATATATGGGTGTGCTTGTGCGAGATGCTGCGGCCTCGGATTGAGCAATAGGAGCGGAGATAGATAGTTTGGACTCGTGAGGTTCGAGCCTTTGGAGTGTGTATTTGAGGGTAATGTTTTTGTGTTTTCTTTAGTGAATGTTTTCTTTTTTTAATAATTTTAGTATACGTAGTAGAAAGTGGAGGTTGGAGAATCGAGGCGAGAGTTTTAATGCCAATTGTAAATTTGACGTTTCATTACCCGCACGGTGCTAAATGAGTTTGCGGGGCTTTAGATTGACATAAAGTTCGTGGCTGCCGCGTTAACGATCATAAACTTATTAGTGTTTCGACAGCGACCACAAACACCTATGAATACAACGCGCTCGAAAAAAAAAATCAGATAAGAAACTAAATTTTTAATTTTAGTTTTCCATCAATTACTTCAATACGGCAATCACTTTATTAAATTCCACCCGTTCGTACACCCGCAATCGACCGAAAAAAACCGCGAAACCAACCGCTCAAACCGGACCCCCCCGGACAGCCTCTAAAAGCTCCAACCTTCCACCCATCTGCTATAAAATCCATAAATTACCCACCGAATCAGCATTAATGCTCAACCTCCCAAAAATAGCCTTCCTCTTCTTTTTTTCCTCTCATTCCTCTCCCCACTGGCCATTTCCGATGTTTCGTCGCGCGCTATCACACAGCGAGCTGGCCCGCCTTCCGCGTCTTATCGTCCCGCGATTTGTCATGCCAGGAAAACCGGCTAATTGCGCGTGTATAAAGTCGGAGAGAACGACATCAGGCACGAAAATGTTTTTTTAATAAAACCAAAGCCGCGATATTCGGTTTTTATACTCCGGCTGACTTTCTCGGCCGAGATTTATTCGATCGTTATGATTTATCGGGCAGATTAGATCGGGCCTGTAATTAAGGCGAGTTATTGTAGGCCGGGGCCTAATTGAGTGGTATACATTTTCACGGCCGCGGAGAAAAATTGTTTTTCAAGTATTTAGCCGTGTACACACACTACCGATAGCGCAAGAATGCGATTATATAGGAGAAGGACTCGGCGTGTATAGGCGCAGTTCCATGCGCGAAGAGAGAAAAAAAATCCAGCGCTCAATGGAGGATTGATAATTATGCAAACACTAGAAAAGTGCGTTGCATAATTCCTCTTGTAATGCTCTCTAGCTCGCGAAGCTCGGTATTTAAATGAGTCATATTGTGCTGAGAAAACGCGTTTTGCGAGGAGAGAGAGAGAGGAGAGGCTTCATGTTTCTTCTCCGCTCGTTGCGCAGAAATTTCGCTGAGACGACGCCTCCGATGTGTGTTGCGCTATGGCTTTATGAAATATTAAATTTGAAATCGACTGCTTTTAAAGATATATGGAGGCACGGGTGTGTGTTTTCACTTTTTATAATTAAGTTTTAGCGCGTGGATCGGTGAAAAATTACGCAAGGAATATAGATGCTCGGACGCGCGCGCGGACTGCATATCTGGGATAATGAAGTGCTTATTTACTAATCGATCGATCATGGGAAAATTCACTTTAACCAGAGGAATTCGAAACTCGCGCGCATATATACTTTCTCCCTAATGTCTCCCGTGAACGGTTATCCATATAGATTAAGAAATTTAAATAAGCGCGTATATAACATATCGGACGCCCGTGAAAGTCAGTCCAGTTAATAAAAATCGCTTATCAACGATTGTTTAGTCTCTCGCCACTTCAAAAATGCAGAATTGCAAATTCTTTAAAAAAAAACGTGCGATACGCAGCGAGTGTAACGGCATTAGACTCGCAGCTGCTTTTTTTTATTTTTCAACTCGGCTCGTAAAACTTCTGCCTTTTGCCGACGGTCCTTCATTTAAAATTCACAATAAACCATTCCAAATGGAACTTTACGTCCGCGGAGCTTTTTAAAAGGGGCAGCGCGCTTCGGGAGAAGAAAAAAAGAAAGATGTAATCGAATAATACCTATAATTTCGTAAAGGTTTTAAAAGGTTACGAGAACGCGCGGCTTTGCCGGAAAAATTTCCGCGACGAGGCTGGTTATTACTCAGGAATTCGAAAGAAAAAATGCGAAAAGGATTGTTATTATTCGTTTTTATTTTCCCTGCTGTTTCTAAAGCGAGGCTCGGTTATCTCATAAATCCGAGCCCACTTTTTCTAACGATTTTAACGATGAAATTTGCCGTGGTAATGAACGAGAATTTACTTCCATCGCGCGACGTTTCGACGAGTGGTCGGATTGTCGTTTTGCGGTATAATTTATTAAAGTTTACTAGTGGACAGGTACGACTGCAGGGGAAAGATATAAAATTATCGTCGGCGTGTCGCGAACTGGAAATAAATTGTTGCTAATCGTCTCGTTAAAGCAATGTAATAAAACTTTTTCGATGGATAATAAGAGCAGGCGAAAATTTTATCTTTGTAATCAACGTATCTGCCGAGATATTCGATACTTCGATGGACTATTTTGTAATTTACGCACGCTTGGGCGATTAAATGTGTGGAATAATGTTTTTATTCGGAATTAATTTACTTGAATATTTTTAACGCTTTAAGCGCATCAAAAAATGAAGTTATCCTAAAATTTTTTTCATTTTATAAATGTGTATGCGAATGACCAAACTAATTCAGTATATTTTAAATAACGATTATTTACTCTCGACATTCTAATAGTCGATAACCATTCATTTAAAAATTCTTACAAACTCGCCGTTAAAAGTGCGCGTTACCCTACTGAAAAAGCATATTAAAACGGTCAAAAAAGATGTTTAATTAGTTTCAATCCGGTTTTACGCTCCAAAAATTCCGAATAAATACATATTAAAATTTTCAAAATTCTTTCAACCATTCTCACCGTCCTACTCTCAACTACATATCCCTTAAAATTTTCGCCTAAACGCTCCAGCAGCATCCCGCGAAAACCACCTTTCCCCGGAATCATCTCGCTCCCCAGCCATTTCCCTCTTCATTCCCGTTACAAAAAAACTCCCTCGCCAAGAAGAAAAAAGCCCGCTCTCTAGCTCAGCTCTCAAAACAATCCTCTCAACTTTCTTACAGGATCAGCTCTCTCTCCTCTCTCTGCATACCTGCCTCTCGCATCACAATAAGGAAATGCCGTTCTTCAAGGCGCTCAGAATACCGACCTCGTCGGAGAAGCCGTCCAAGCAGGCCAGCTCTACAAGCCAGCAGCAACAACGGCGCAACAACGGCAACGCCGAAGTCATTCCCGATGACTGGAGCCAGCCGCAGCGCCGACAGCCTCAGCTGGCGTTTTACTGCCAGCTGGCTCACGGGAGTCCGATCGGACTCATCTCTGGCTTTGGGAACGTGCACGAGCTGTATTACAAGATTGCCGAGTGCTTTGAGATCCGGCCGGATGATGTTAGTGGATACTTAGTAGTTTTTTTTTGGGTGGTTTTTATGGTCGAGTTTTGCGGTTGAGAGGGGCGGGGTTGGGTGGACTTTGAATTCGGATGATTTAGTTTCTGCTTTGAATTATTCAAGGGCGCCTCGGGAGCGTGTAACGAGCTGCTTATCGCGGAATGGCGGTAGTGACTTGCGGTTCGAGGTAAAAAGTTGCTTTACGAGAAAACTACAGGGAAATGCGTGGATTTTTTTGCGGCTGTTAAGCGAGGATGGAAAAAAGAGCGGTGAGCGTAATCTTGGCCTTGACGGATCGATTAGAGTGAATAGTCTGCTGGGTTATTATTTTCGTCGGTAATTGTTTCATTCGCGATTGTGTTTACTTTGATTTTGTGGAAAAGATTTTTGTTTTAGTTTTCAGTGAAACTCTGTCTTTACGGTGTAGTTTTTAATGATAAACACAGTGAAAAGCGGATTGATGGTACAGGAACGTCTAATTACCGCCAATTATTTTTTCACCACAAAATTTTGAAGCATCAATTGAATTAGTTACTTTCTCTAACTTTTTCCGTTAAAAAAAAATATTTGATTCTAGGTAGCAGTTACATTCGACGAATCGTTATAGAACTCGATTTCCGTAATTTTCTATTTCACGGTTTTGAGAATACACTCGGACGCCTGTTTACTCAGACCGGCAAAGCCGCTCGTTTATTTATCGTTTACTATATCGCTTCCGTCGATACGCGAGCCTCACACGCAAGGATTTTAGTAGTAAGCATATACGCGTATACAATTTCTTTTTTGTTTATTATTTCTGACGTTTTATTTCCCATCAAACGCAATTGGGTCAATAAAGTAAAAACTATCGGATCGGCATAATAAAAAGCGAATTAATACACATCGAGGTAACATTCTAATCAGCGCCGACGTGTTTATATAGATGCCTTATAAAATCGAGCTCAAACTTTTCACGATCAAAAATTACGAAACTCGCTTCGTCGCATATATGTCGTAAAATTCGTAGATACCATTAAACGAATCATAATCCCGCCTCGATTTTCAAAATTTAATAATCACCGAGCGTTTAATTTTCATTTAATTGCCCGTTGTCCAGCGTCAGGTACGAAAATTTCACTCCAAAAGCGAGTTTAATCCGATGCGCGCCTGCGCAGGTGAAATTCAATTTATTGCTAAAGCGAATGACTTTCGAACGCTATTGCCGCGCCGAGTATATACGTACCGAGGCGACGCGAGTTTTTCCGCGAGATCGGATATGTAGTAGTCCCGGCAAAAGGAAAAACTCTGTTTTCACATCTGAGAAATCCTTTGAGCAAACTGGCTCGCCGTGCGGTTTCAATTTAAGAGCGAGTGGCTCTTGCTTTTTGCCACTGCGTTTTTGGAATTTATAAGTTTTTGTTGGTGGTTTTGAGAGGATGGTGTATGTTATGCGTTAGATTTTGTGATTTTATATTTACGTTTTACGATGCAAACTGGTACGTTTTCTGGAAACGTACATTTAGCTCGAGGCCGACGTGAACTTTAATGAGCGACTATCTAATCATAATAATTATCTGACTTATTATGACACTTTTTTCGGCCGAAACTCGTAATCATCCGCGGTCACAGAATTCCGGGGCAAATCAGTGAGCTCTAAACGACGAAATAAGCTGTTAAACGTAACTAAGGATAGTTTTACAAAAAATTTTCCATAATTTATGATTAATATTCATATAGAGCACCATGATAATCTGAATAGTAATTGAACCGCTATTTAGCGCGCAACTTTTACCGATTTCCTCGAGCATCTCGCGATTACCGCACGATTACCGTCTCATAATTTTCGCGAAAAAGGGAAAATACCCGCTCCGCGAAATTCACTCCACTTACATCGCCGTAAATCATCATTCAGCCGCATTAAAACCACCTCGCGCCGTCAATTTCCGAACCAGCCAGCAAAACCAAATCAACGAACAAACCTACTCTTACACATGTGTAATGCATGCACGCGGCGCAGCAGCCGTTTACGCGCGATCAAAGCCCGTTAAACGCGAGCATCTGATTTTAACGGCCGAGCGCACAGCCGGATATGCATCGGAGGAAACAACGAACTCGGTCACGGACCGGCGCCCACGCGCGATCTGCACACACCTATGATTGGGTGTGTGTTTCTCTGTGGGATTGTGTTTATACTGTAAAAAATAGTGTGGACCTGTTTCGTTTGGTTTTTCTTTTTGTGTATGTGAGTGACTTTGAGCGCGGTTTTGTTTTGGTGGGTATATGTGGGAGCTAGGAATTTTCTAGGATCGGTTGGATGACGTAAGGTTCGCGGGAGGGACGCGAGAGGTGAGACGTATGTTGTTGATGTTTTGGGATATTTATCGAGCTGTAGAATTTTGTATGTGTGTATGTGTATACTTGCGGTCGCTGGAGTGGAAAGCGCGTGTATTGATTTTGATTTGATGGATATTGGGAAACGGTTTTAAACATCCTCGCTTTATTCAGTTTGAAATGTGTTATGATTTGTTTCATTTTTTGTATTGTTTTTTAGATGAGTTTTTATATCGAGCCATTATTTTGAACAAAAAAGTATTTATTTAACGCGAATGATGTCACCAAGAATTTTTAGATACAGATAAGCAGCTTTTTACTATGTCTCTTTCCTAGTCCCTCAAAACTTTTCAAAACTCGGTTTCACCTCTAATTACAAGAGTAGCAACCAACCAGCAATAAAATACAAAATATCCCAACAAAAGCAATCGCGTCCCAAAATCAATGCCCACAAACCATCCATTCAACCCACTAATCACTCAACCTTTTTCAGATCCTCTTCTGCACGCTGAATACCCACAGGATCGACATGTCCGAACTGGTGGGCGGACAAATTGGCCTCGACGACTGCATTTACGCGCACAAAAAAGGTTCGTTGTCCTCTCCGGCAGCATCTCGCGCGCGCACGCACCGCTTCGCATATTAGCCATTCCCGCGACGATGGACCCCTCGATCCGACGACTTTGTTCTTATTGTCGGCCAGTTAATTTTAAACTGGCCGAATGATTAAGCAATTAGTGCGAGCTCTGCGCGCGCTACGCTTGCTTAAGGGGTTCTCGCCCCTTTTATAAGCGCGGATGTATCAACCGTGAATGTGGGATATGCATTCGTTTAATTAAGAGAAGGCTTATTGAAAAGTGAAATATTCGGCTTTATCTTACTTTCTAAATTAATTACGCTTCTCACGAGCGATATCGTTATGGCTACCTGAATCTAAAGCTCTGCATCATTGTTGAAATAAACAAACCTATAAATGAGCGCTTATTGAAGTAGAAAACGCATACGGACGCGGTGTCGGCCAGCCGCAGGAGAAACTCTCCTATATACATCGATGCCGCGGCGATCGCCGAGGCCGAATGAGCGGCTAGAAAATTAGAAACCGATTATATTAATCAAGCAATTTCACTCGGCTAAAATCGTCTGATCCGGAGCTCAGCCGTGTCAACCTACCCGTCACGAAAAGCCATATCAATTTTCTTTTTAATTTTTGTTTCTATATCATTACAGGCAGAGCCAAGGAGATCGAACTGGTGAAAACCGAGGACGCCCTGGGCCTGACCCTGACGGACAACGGAGCCGGCTGCGTCTTCATCAAGCGCATCAAGGAGGCCTCGATAATGGACAGGCTGCGGGTGGTACAGATCGGCGATCATATCGAGAAGCTCAACGGTCAGAGTCTTTTTGGTAAGAGGCACTACGAGGTGGCCAGGATGCTGAAGGAGATCGAGCGCGGGGCTACTTTGGTGCTCAGGCTGATCGAGCCGCTGAGCAGGAGCGGCTTTGGTATTATAGGGCCCAGATGCGCGGGACCCAGGAGCAGAAATAAGTTTTCGTGTTACGGAAGCGGCAGGGAGACGCTGAGGTTCAAGAGCGACGGTGTGGCCAAGATCGAGCAGATTGTGAGTTGGAAAATTTTGCTTGGTTATGGATTAGGGGGGAGATTGTAATGAGTTGATGTTGTAGAAAGTTTGATGTATAAGTTTTGATCGAATTATAAAGTCTACATTTTTTTGCATCATATTTAACTGGAATTGCTATTATTAATGATGAATTACATCAAAATTTGGTGTTAAAATAAATAATAGTCCAAATGATTATTTTAATATAAAAATATTTGAACAATTTAAAGAAAATTAAATTAAATAATGTACGCGCTTGTATTGAAATTACATACTACACAAAAATTAAATCGAACATTCGATATTTTAGTTACATTAATAACTTCGTGAGTAAAGTTTTAACACAAAAATTCATTAAATTAAAATCAAATTACACAAGAACACAAAAAAATTTTATAGTATACAAACATACACGCATTAAAATAGGTGTATTTAAAAACATATAAACTTTATGCATGCAACTTCGAAACTCTTAACAAATTTTATGAATTATATATTAACACTCTTAATAGTTTGAAATTTTGCATTTACTTATGAAAAGATTCTAGAAAGGTTTCCTTGCTTTTCGAATATTGAAAAAAACATGCGATTTGAAGACCTCTATAATGTATGAATAAATTATTGTATTAAAGTAAAAATTAATGTTGCGCGCAATATGATTTTATCGAAAATTTACTATATGGGTTCTCTTAATTTTCTCCGATTAAAATAATGATATATGAAAAACGTTTTACTTCTCAGAATAAAGTGAATATGAATTCTTGAATATTTAATTAAAACCATAATCGCAATAAGCTAGAAACATAAAACTGACGCGAACACGCAAATGTTAATTACAGCCATAAAATTAAAATTTACGAATTACTATAAACTAAGAATATATATTATTCTAACATTTTTATTCATAAATTATGCACAGAACGAAGATGACAAAACCGGGGAACAAATTGAAAAAATCAACACTGCGTTGGAAACGCACATGGGAATCAGCGACTACGTACTAGGTAATAAAAATTCATTTTCCTATTATTCACGCCGGTACATATTGATTTCAGTTTTCATATTTTATTCTTTTTTGCAGCCCGACGACTATGGGAAATCGCTCAGAACAAAATAAACAGTATGGACCTTGCAAAAGCAATCGATAGCGCGATGCCAGATGCCTTCGATTTTCCAGAAGACTTCATATTCGAAGTGTGGAAGATCGCGTTTGCGTCGAGAAATAATTAACGATCGTTTATACATCATTTATTTATTTACATTTTAGTCAATTTTGTACATAATTTCGTG
This sequence comes from Eupelmus azureus, assembly GCA_030522685.1. NCBI lineage: Eukaryota > Metazoa > Arthropoda > Insecta > Hymenoptera > Eupelmidae > Eupelmus > Eupelmus azureus. The sequence goes on along the minus strand of JAPYZA010000197.1, from coordinate 23,055 downwards.
AATATTGGCCATATATTCATAAAATTACATATCGTATTTTTAAGTATTTACTTAATATTTTTATACGGTAGACGTAAGCTACGTATAAGATACGCATAATCTATGTATGTACAGTATAGGTAGAAGTAAATCATTATAACTTGATTTAATCGCCAAAAAAATGTTATACACTATAGATTGTTACATGATTGTTATAAAGTTTAGAAATATAACAGAAGCGAAGAAAACCGAATTATTAGAAGTAAGTAGTGATAAAACAAAGCCTTATATATATTTTGCCATGACAACATATAATTTATGTATAATCAAAACCTAATTAAAAATAAAAAATTTAAATATATATAATTTCTTCTTTTTTTTTTAATTTTAGAGATGTGAAACTGTATTCTAGATTAACTTTTTGTAATAAACATCAATTACAAAACATTAATTAAAAATATCGAAATACTATTTTACGAATTCAATGTTTGTATTTTCACATTACCATCTTTGTTTGTATTTATTTTGAAGTTTTTCGGAATTTTCGTAGCATACATTTACAATTTATAATGTATTTTTGATGTATTTTTAATGAGAATGGTATAATTTTTAATTCAGAAAATATTTCATGAGCATTTTCTCCGATAAAGTAAAAAAAATTTTTATTATTTAAATCATTTGCAAAGTTGAATTTAAATCGAAATTTTTGCTAATTCGCCATGAAATATATAAGCCTGGACTTATATTACTTCTGAGATTTTAATAGATATCTACTTCCTTTTGAGACAATGTCAGGCGAAATTTAAAAATATCGTTTTTATTTAAAGTATTTTCAAGGAATTTTTCACAAAGTGGCTTGTTTATTGAGTGTGCGTAAAACAACTCTACGTATTTTGTATAAATTTTAAACGCAATTTGTGTTTATTGCATCAAAAATTATTCGATACATAAACGAAAATTGATTCTTGTCTCAGGCGATTATCACCCCTGCTTTGTTCGAAGAATTTAAACTGGTGCGAAAATCAACTTTTTCGCACTTGTATCGAATAATTATTATTGTCTCAGGAATTGGTCAGAAGTTCTAACGATTTGTCAATTATTTAACAGAAATTACGTAATAGAATGTTTTGACAATTTCAGAGTTAAATCATTATGGCTCTCTTCATCAAGTAGCAACAAAATATTAACACTTATCTAAAATTTTTCTAATTATGTTTTATCATTTTTTTCAGAAAGAACATATTTTGGAAAAACGATCCTCTCTCATCGTGAAAATCATGAAGTCCACCTGAAATTTAAATCTCCCGGGGCATTGAAACCAAAGCGCTTAATTCCCAGCAACTCCAGCAGATGGAACCACTAGCGCCAAATCGCTCGACTTTGTCGCAGATCTGAAATTCTGCGCACTTGTTTAAAACAGCCATTCTAACAATGAAAATCCTCGCAACAGCCGCTCCAGCCTAGCCTATTCCCTTCCCCAGATCATTAACCATCCAACTATGCGATCTGCCTTGAAAAATTCTCTTAGTACCATCTCGTATCCACACGCCCAAAAGGACGACAGGTTAAGTCTCTATCTCTCTCTCTCCCATCCACACACATATCATTCACACACAGATAGCGAGCGCAATCGTACCAACCGACAAGCGCCGAACAATTCAAACGTCCACGATCAAAAAATCCACACCCTCAAAACCTTCCCAACAAACTCACCCCTCGCAAAAACCAACCACCCCCCCAAACGCCCAAACCATCCATCACCTCCAAAAAAAACCCCTCAACCAACCCTACGAAACAAAACAAAAATCCATCTCTCCGCTCTCCTGCGCGCGCACTGACAATGGCCGCTCATCCGGTGTCATGTCCGCGACTTCCGCCAGTCGGCGCGCAGCAGCAGCAGAGCACATATATACCCGCAACTCGGATTCTCTCTCTCTCTCTCTCTCTCTCTCAGCGCTCCTAAAAGCCCCCACACACACACATACACAGAGCCGCAGGCCAACGCATATACACAGAGACAGCCAGGCGAGAGAGAGAGAGCGCGCACGTATCTGTCCATGTGTGCGTGAGTAGCCGCAGCCGCCGCCGCCGTGAGAGTCGTGTCTAAGTCTCCTAGTGTGGATCATCGCACCGTGTGCTGTCCAGCCTCGCAGCCGAGAGCACGCCTATATATATACATTATAGATAAATCGCGCAACCTCCATCGTCGTCCGTGAACGTGTACAGATAGGCGCGTGCTGTGTGCGTGTATATATATATATACCGATAGTGCGCAGGACTCAGAGCAGCAGAGCAGCAGCAGAGCATAGACACTCGTTTTTTCGTAACGCGCAGACAGTGTGTGCACACGCGGGGGCCGTTAAACGTGCGTCTGCATCGACGAGAGATCGAGGTGTGTGAGTGTCTTCGTCGAGGACGAAGCGAGAACGCCGAGTGTCGCCCCGGAGAGAGCCAGCTAAAGAGCGCTCGAGACTCGCCGAGCCGGCCCTTGTATATTGTTATACTATAAGGTTAGTCTGCCCTAGTCTTGTAAGGAGATCTCCTTGTAAGCGCGCTGTGTCTAGGGGCAAAGCTCGTAGCTTCGCTCCGGGTAGTTAAGTATGTATAGTGTGATAATCGAGCGTTACTTTTTTTTTTTGGTATGCCTACGCTACTACCTTCGGCTCTCTGTTCTTTTTGCGCCGCGCACGCCGCCGGCTTTCGAGAGCGACGAGGAGAGCTCTGTACTCAAGAGAGAAAGAGACGGCGCGTTTCGGAGAGGAGTCCGCCTCTAGAGCTTCTACATACGCATGTGTGTGTGCGATTCACGAATGGGAAATTCATGCGAGAGATGCGTACATATATACGCTTAAGAAAAAGGAGAAAAGAAAAGGACACCGCCGGCGCGACTAGAGGAGGGATGGATTAGCTATATAGTAGCCCGCCTCGCTCCTAACCCCGCCGAGGTTAGAATCGCGACTTTTCCTTCCACGACGCCTCGCACACATAGACAGCCAGCGCCGACAAATTTATGTAATACGCGTGCACGCGCCAGAGGCGGGGGTGGCTGCAGCAGCGTGCAATATATATCTCTGACACAGATAGACACACACACACACACAGGCAGCGCAAAAGGAAGAGCCGCGCGCGGGGAGAGGGAGTAGGGCAGTAGAGCCGCTTTTTCCAGAATACCTTGCTGTATGCTCTCTCTTACTTTCTTGCTAAGTATCGCGCCTGTACACACGGACAATAGAGCGCGCGCACGCGTCCGTAAAGCTGAGAGCTCTATATGTGTGTGTGTGTGTGTAAGTGCGTATATTGCGGCTAGGCTAGTGTGTATATAGAAGGTATAGTTTTCGGTAGGAATGACGAATGACGCACGCCAGGCTCGCACACACACACACACACATGCTTATATATGTAGCAGCCTCCCTGCGTATAGGCTATATAAGTTACGCAATTCCGATGTAGAGAGAAGAGATGAGTATGTGCTCTCGTTGAGGCACATACTACGGCCTATAGTACTACGTCCGATTCTAAAGACAAAAGGAGCGAGAGAGAGCGAGAGGGGCGGTGGCCGTGCGGCGGGGGCGAGAGAGGAGCGTCCGCGACACACGGCGGCCATGTTGACTAGAGTGTATATATATATACCTATACGTAGACATATACATAAGTGTACGTATATGCGTATACACTCGCCGCCGCTGCCGGTGAAAAAGAGAGCCGAGGATCGCTCGCGCGCTCGTGACTCTCTTCTAATTAGCCCGACTCGTTTTCCTCCTTTCCTCTCTCTTCAAACTTCCGATTCTGTATACCTGCCGCTCGCTTTTAACGTTAAGTCCTTACCTATCCGCTTCTGCTTTCGGCGGAACGGTTCCTTTTTTTTACTCGTTTCCGCGCGAGAGATATTTTTCCGAGGGATTGATTTTTAAACGCGCCGTCGGACTTTGAACTCCTTTTATGGGCCGCGCGCGCCTGAGAAAAGAGAGGACGGAGCAAGGGGATATATACTTACGGCAGAGAGCCGTGATGTCAATGTCGCCGGTTGTTGCTTTTGTCATCTGGGGCTTCGGGCCGGGCGTGTGGGAGCTTTTTCTTTTTTAGCCGAGGGTAATAATTTGCGATATTGGCTCCGAGGATTTTCGATGTTTATGTATTGGCCGCGCGTTGGCTTTCATTCGGCGTATGGTTTATTAATTCGGATCTTCCGGGGCTCGCTGGAAGGAGGAAGAGGAATGGAAAAGGTGTTTCTGCGGCAATCGGAGGGGAAAGAAAGGTATTGATTGGGGAGCGGGGCAGCTTGTTTACTACTGCTATTCGCGTAAATACTGAATTATTTTAAGTGCAAAGCTGTGTAATTAAGTGTCCGGGGTAAAAATAAATTCCCTCGCTTTTTTTTTCAACAATACACTTAGCGAAGCGAGAGCTATAAAAGTAACAAGCCGTCGTTAAGAATAACCAGGAATTATCGGCGTGTATACAACGGTTACGAGAGACATCGAAACAATTTCAAATCTGAAATTGTTTTTTCATCGAGTTTATCAGTCGGTATGTTCAATTTAAAATATTATTACGTAAACTTGAAGCAAAACTTCACATTTTATCGAAAACTTACGTAAACTTCCGTACACAATCTTCCAGCTCGGCGACAAAATAACATCCGAAGAAAAAGACGGCCGTTAAGTCACACGAACGTCAGCGTTAACCAACCCGCTAGGTATACATCTCAATGCTCGGCGCTCCGAAAAATCAATAGGTTCACGGAAGTACAATCCGGCATTAATATATTCCGCTCGTTCTATCGCATTTTCATTGCGACATCAAAAAATAATAAAGAAATTCCCATTTCCCCGACACTCGGGGGGAAAAAGAGAAAGCCCATCATCAATTTCGAGTTTCATTCTCATCTCTTGTTACCCAATTTACACCCACGAAGCTCGTAAAATAAGATCGATCCTTCGCAGGCGTCTCTTTGTAACGATTGACGATGAAACTGAACTCCCAGGATCGCTTAAAACTCACCTCTATACGTGCTCGGAATGGTCGCGCTATCGTTCGTTTCCGCAATGACGGAGCTATTAAGCTTAGCCGGGAGCCGAGCGGCGGCGGACCTTCGTTATCTCTGGCCCCGGCTTTTGTCTGCGAATGTATCGTCGTAAGTAGATTAGAGGCGATGCGCGAAAATTGAAATGAAGCGGAGAGCGGAGAGTTTGGAGGTCGGTTGATTAGGGGCTGGGTTAAATGTTTGATTAGCGGCTGGGGAATGGGCGTGGAGTTTTGGTGATTGGGTGGGAGGTGAAAGGTAATGAGGAAGTTGTTTTGAGTGAAAAGAATGATACTTTTGAGGTAGTTAGGTTTGGAATAGTTTTTCACATTTTTAGAATTGGTAAATACTAATGTTGATGAATTCGGCACAAAGTTTTAGTGGGGAATTTAATTGCCAGAATAGTAACTTATAAAAACTTATATTTAATTATTTCCAATTTTCAATATATAATCAGCTTGCAATTTTTCCTCATATACAAAACATAAATATAAACCCATCTAAACAACATTCACATAACAACACAATTTGTCAGAAACTAAAACCATCAAAACTCGCAACTCTATCCACATTATCTCACTCGCGCAATATCAAACGATAACCAATTTTTCCTTCGCCTTATATAGAAATGGGAAGAGGCTTTTCCTCGCTTTCTAGTGAACGCTCGCACACCGCAGAGTTTCTTAAGCGTGAATCATTCACCGGTCGTCGTCTGTTCCTATCTTGTTAGTTGCTATTAACTCGTGCTCTCGCTGATCGCGGTAGATAGACTCGTTTTGCCCGTCAGAGACAATTCTAGATTCCAACTTGCCGTATTTGTGCTATTTTTGACTAATGGAGAAAGTTTACAGCGAGGAATGAGATAGAGGTCGTTGCCGTTTGAAGAAATTTGTTTTCATTACCTTTGTCTTTATTGCCAGATTGAAGTATGAAATTATTTAAATAAGTGTTGCTGCTGAAATAACCAATGAACGCGTCGTAATTTTGTGTTTCAGAAATGTTTGTATAATAATTTAGATGGTGTTATTTCGTCGAGTTTATATATGAGTTTGAATATATTTGTTTTTCTTGAAATATATTACTCGCGTAAAGTTGGTTAGTAGACGTAAAGCTTAGCCAGGTTTATGGAGGTATTGCTAAGTGAACGCCCTGGAAAAGAGCAAGATCTTTTGCAAATCTTGGATAAGACTTTGGATGTATTGAATAAGGCTTTAGAGATATTGACAAGATCAGAGAAAAGTCTTGTTCCTCTTTATGGGCGTGTTCTTGGCAAAATCTTGACAAACGTGCTAAAGATTTTTATTGGTTTTACCATATCTTTTCCGTATATGAACAATGTTTTTTCTATTATTAAAGATTTATAAACTTTATTATAAACTAAGAGATGTTGATTGATTTTAAAATGTGTACTAATAAAATTCATACCTAAGATTACTATCTTTATTAAATGATATATACATTATATACACATTAAATATCATACAGTTAATAATGAAAATGCTTTGATCATTAGAAATAAAATATTTCATCATCATGAATTTTCTCAGAAAAAGAATTCGATCTTACCGAGGGAAGTCTTATTAAGGGAGTAGTCTAAACACTCAATAGATCGATCAAAAAGCGATGGATTAATGGGCACATGATTTATGGTTTTTCTTTTATCGATGATATAAATACCTACATCTTATAATCAAGATCATTACAGTACAGTCGGTAATATCCATCAGTAAGATTATGAAGTATGTGCCAATAAAACTCATAATGCTCAAAATTCCGAAATAAAGAACCTAAAAAATTTATCACCACAAACCCGACAGTACAAAAACCCCTCCCAAAATCAGATATGCAGTCATTACCGCAAAAAAAAATAACTTCCAAACTCTCCGACCCAAAAAACGCATCATCAAAGCTCCCCGCTTTCCCCCCGAAATCCCCCCCCGCCCTTTCTTCACACAGTCGCCCCCCCCCCCCCCCCCCCCCCCAAAAAAACCCTCCCACCTCATCCAATCACCTCTGAAAAACAAGAAAAAAAAGTAGCTACAGCTCTCGCATTTCTCCAACGAAGCGTCGAAAAGTAAAGTTTGTTACAATGCTCGAAGGTCCCTCTCTCTCGGTCTCTCGGGGCTACCACCACCGCACCACGGATCAATAAAGACGGGGTTGGCTCGCAGTGTGCGTGTGTACCACACGCCCACGCCTACAAGGAAGTAGCTGCCGTCTTATGACGCGGGAGGGGTGGGCTAGGGAGGGGCGAAATTCCTTACACCCTAATATATCCAAGAGGCGATAAATTGCCAAGGAGGCAGATAGCGGCGGGAAATAAAAAATCGATATCAGACGTCGCGAGTTCGTGCACCTTTTTTTTTTTAACGGAACACGCGGGAAGGATGGAGCGAGAGCAGCGGCCGCGCGCTAATCTGCGAGCTTGGCATCAGCCGCTATTCCAAGCTCGGTGACGCACTCGGGAGAGATGAAGTGAGAAAGAGAGAGAAGGAGAGAGAGTTGGATTGCGTTATTCAGCGAGCGAAAAGCACATCGTTAGAAACGGTTTTATGAATTTACAATAGGGATTTTCGAGGGTGGAGAGAGATATGGTATTGTGAGGCGCGCGCGGGGCGCTGCTGAATTGTGGAAATTTTTAATGAAAGATCTTTTTCTAGAGCGCGGATCTGTGATGAGCGGTTATTTATAGTCGGCTGTGTTGTGCGTGAGCGCGGATGCGTCGTTATGCAATGAGTCATTTCGCTGAGAGTAATTGCTTTTGCGGAAAATGTACGGATACGGTGGGAAAGAAAGTCGGGGTTTACGGGATTAGCTGTTGTAGTGCTCGGGATACGAGCTTTTTGGTTATTACGAACGAATGTTTGAGTGGTTTTTTTTAGGACGTTGTAGTGGTTTGATTTATGAGTGCATGTTGTAGTTATCGTTTGTCATTTGTTGGATGGAATTTTTAAGAGAATTAATTTATTAAGTAGAAAGTTTCTCTTAATTTGGTTGTTTCTTAAAAGTTTTGATACTAAGAGAATTTTACTGCAAGTTTCAAATACGATTTTGTCGAATTCTAAAAGTAACAGTAAATAGACATGGCGATAATCTTATAAAAACAGCTGAAACTCCAGTCACTTTCACTCACCGAGATCGCATTTCATTGCAGATGCTTGAAATTATTGGAATTCTGTAGGATATTGTGGTATTTCTACATTCTCTATCCACTTACTAATTTAAGAGAACACTTGAACTATTTATTTTTGTTTGATTGCCAAATGAAAACGTATTTTATACGTTTTTAAAATTTGTTTCAAATTTATTGTTTATATTTTGCATAAAAATGTTTACTCTTTCAGTATTAAATAATATACGGTTCAGATTTTTTATATAAAAGTAGGTTGTCATTGTATCGGTACAATGTAAAGAGGAGTTTCATAAGAAATATTTTCTTCTTTATTATTTGTGAACGCTATTGAAAATAGAGCACAAATAAAGCCACAAATAAAGCCTTATTATCCTGGGAAAAATGTCTAACAAATATTACATATTTGTCATATTTTTTTTTAAATATGAATTTTTCTTATGTTATCAAAAATTATGCTAATAATTAATAAACTACTAATAAAAAGATATAATTTGTTTATTAACTTTATAAAAACAAGTTTAAAAATTTATTTAAATTTTCATTTGAAACAAATTGTAAAAAGTTAAGAGGTGATAAAAAATTGCTTGCTGAGCTACAGCGACAACAGCAGGTTGGTGCTTTTAACGTTGGCTGTTCTGTCTATGGGCGCGCGAGGGTAAATGTCATTACAAAAGTAGGTTAGCTGCAGGGATGCTGGATGGAAAAATTACCAGTGGAGTAAACTGACTTTTAATTTAAATGAGCTGACGTTCAAAACTCTGATGTTAAGCATCATTTTCGACGCAAAATTTTTAAGCACGCAGCTGTTTGTTAAAAATATGATAAAGATCATGTAATTACTAGTATAATGAGCTTCAAGAGAAAAAATATTAAAAACAATACTTAAGATAAAGTTTATTTTATAATCTGTGTGATATAAAATAATTATGTTGCATGAAAGTAATAACAACTTTTTTAAGAGGTTGTTATTTATATTAAAAAAGTCATTTTCAAGGTAGTCCTTGTCATATCCTTGTTCTAATTAATAATTTGTTAGCATATTTTTTCCTCATAAGTGCTAAATCATTTTTATGAAAAACTTTGTAGAGTTTTACGTGCAAACTTCTTCTTAATGTCTGAAAAATCTATTCAAATATGCTAAGCCCCACCAAACTGATCAGCATATCATTAGTACTTGATTTATCACTACTGTAAATATAAATAAATACATCATCGATTCTCCATTTCTTTAAACAAAAACAACTATTTAAAGATCAAAGAAATCAATCCTCGAACCACCAAGTTTAATTTGACACATGATCCAATCTCTTTCTTAAAATAATTCAAATCTGTACCGACGAACCTCCATCAAAACGCAGAATGCCAACCAGAATGCACGTCGCCATCGGCATGCGCATAACATTTCAGTTAAGGAATCCGAAAACGCCGCAGACCAAATACCTTGCCCGAAATCCCGCGACCACAAGCGTCCATATCCGACGTGTCGCGCGCGCGTATAGACACACGGAAACCTTAATGAGCATTATTAGCGGGTGAACTGTATTCCCCTGCTCACTGAACATGAACGGCACACTCGGTTTAATACTAATGCGCGCGCGCACGACCGCATTCACGTCAGACGTAGTTCGCGAGGGACGGATAAGAAAGAAGCGCGGATGTAACGTGGAAGTGTGGCTTGACATGGTTTTCTGCTGTCGTGGTTTTTAGTTTGAGGTCGAGTTATCGTGGGTGTTGAGAGACAAAGCGTTGGCAGATGAATGGGTAGTTTTGGCAGAAGGGAAATTCTGGCTGGTTTGAATAATGGAGCGTTTGTTAGGGTCTGAACTGGCAATTTTAGTACTTTCACAATTGGCCAAAATGTTGAACGTGAGGTTTTTGTGTAGCTTGTAAAGTAGGAAAGTTCGGATGACAAGTTGTTTTTGAAGTGCTGATGTATCCTTGAACCGCTACATCTTGTGCTCGCGTATATTTGATAGCTATTGATTACGTCTTAGGACCCTTCGGAACTTCCTTAACCCTCTTGTGGCTTGTACGGAATATACGTACTCGTGGGGTGAAACATATTGGATTATACATCTATTGCTTCAATTAATAAACGATTAGCTTTTGTGCACGACACACATCTTTCACCTGGATCAATTAATATTGAATAAGCACTTATCGTGTAATTAATAGCTGCATTACAATATTTATCAGACCACAAAGAGATTAAAGATCCGAACAAACCCGCATCTCAAATTACACTAGTGTATCCTCACTTAAAGATTCATCCTTCATAAAACTACTCATTCAAAAGCAGCAACAATTGATCCCAAAGAACCACGATAAATTCCACAACAATGCAAGCCTTGATTACATCCCACATCATCTCCCTCCACCAAGTAAGCAACTCACTCCATTTACCTTTAATCGAAACCCGGCCGCGCATATCAATTCGTCCGTTGCTGCGCTGGCCACTTCGTCTGTCCGTCGGCGCGTGCCGCTGCATTAGATGATCCCGTTGCTGCCTCTCAGCTCTAGAATAGATGCAGCAGCAGCAGCGGACTTTATCGCCGTCGCCGTCGACGGTAACGCGGCGGTAATGACCTTGGACACATACAGAAGCCAGCCTGTACGTCCGTGTATATACCAGCACAACTTAAGAGCTCTCTCTCTCTCTGCTGCATAGCGGATTTCTGATGCAGGGATGGACGCGAGCCAGTTGGAGAGCGATGCGTTGCTGCTGCGGGCTTCTTCTTCGAGCGCTCTCTCTCTCTGTCTCGTTCTCTGGTCGTTGATCCTTGAGTGGATTTGGGTGCTCTCGTTGTTTCTGTTCTCTGCGCTCTTTTTTGCGCGAGGGCTGGCTCTGAGATTTGTTGCTATGTAGGGACGATGCCGCAGACCTTTTTTTTGCCTAGAGCTGCACCCGGGAATTGCTAGGCTGGTATAGGCAGTTTTTGGCGCGAATGATCCGATTTGTTGGGGAGTCGATTTGCAGGAAGGCTGCGGTAGTGTTCGGTTTTGTCTGATAGGTACAATGGCGGGATTTCTGTCTTATTGGAGTGCCAAGCCAATTTTGGATACTAATACATGCGGAGACGTCGAGATCTGTGAGTTTCTAGTGTGGCTTTGAGATAACCGTCCAGTTTAGTGCTAGTTTTAAGTGCTTCAGTGTATCGCAATTTCGTTTGAAATAAATTTCTAATAGAAAATATTTGTGGTTGTTATAATTATTAAAGATTGTGAGTTGTTACAAGTTGCTGCGAACAAGACTTTTCCACTTCGTGTAAACATTTATTACGACTTTACTGAATATTTCAATTAGATAACTTATGTACCTATATGATCTCCTTAAGTTACCTGAACACCAATTCAGTTAAAAATACATATGATCGCAGTACGAAAAGTTCTAAAAAGTTTGCAGTGTGTGTTATCCGAAGGTACAGTAAATTATCACTTATTCTCGCTGAAAATATTCAAAGTAGTCGGTAACTAAGAGCATGTTTAAACAAGGAAACTAGATCGAATTTCCTTAGGAGCTGACTTGCGACGACTGGAAACTGTTTCAGTTTCCTCGCGTCACTTTTAAAACTTCGAGCTTAGAACTTCCGTCGTCAAGATTGCTTCCCAGTTTCCGCACCGAGTCGCTTTAGATTTCTAACCCGATTACGCTCAATTAAACTGGATTCAAACTAATTGGCTATCAAGTTAAGTTGTCCGAATTTCTATCAGGGTTAAAGAATACAGTTTTAATTTTTACTGGAAAATCCAGAGTGAAACTATGTTCGTTTGAGATTAGAGATGATATATATAGCTTTCGTTAAAATAACTTCGAGCGATCTCATACATGATTCAACATGTTAATGAGACCAGCTTTAAACTTAAGGTACACGATGTATCTGTGGTTAGCAACTGTAACTTCAAAGCGCGCAGATGTTGCAGCAGTTGCAAAAGCTCTGTTCGATCATTTGCACAATGCCAAATTGCATAGGTAATTGTTACGCAACGTTCGTGTCACGTATCGGTTATAATCAGTTCTAATAATAATGTAACAAACACTTGTTTCAAAGTGTATATTCACATGACAAAATCAATGTCTTGACAAAATTGCTTTTAATCTGAAAGCCTAAAAATCGCGATTTATCACAAAAATAAAAATCTTTCATAACACGATCGTTTAAAAGCTTAAAGCTATTTTCTCGTTCAAAGCCATTCATAATTGGATTAAAGTACATGCCGTCAACATCGCCTCACAAACCCATCCCAATCCAAAACCGAAAAAACCAACCACACAACCACCCAAAAAATCCCCTTTACCAACCCACACCTCCAATCCAAACACTCCTAATTCCTTCCACTACAAAATCGCTGCTAACCCAAATGTCTTAAATTAAACGCGTAAGCGTGTTTCTCCCATTTAAATACATGGTCACGATTTTAAAACACTTTGAAGTGTGTAAAAATCGTGACCATGTATTTAAATGGGAGGCTAAACACTTACGTGTTTAATTTAAAACATTTGGATTTGTAGTGTTATCAGCACTACAGACTTGCCAAAACGAAGCCACACAATTCCCCGCAATTACCCACTCACACACAGCTCGAACTCGCCCCGATAATCCACACTTCTCCACCCGCCAATACAGCTCATCGCGGGCAATAATAAGAGAATTAGCGGTGCGCGCGCAGCTCGCGGGAGAACAAACAGCCCGCTAAAACCAACATCATCCCCGAAAATGAACGAACGCTCCGGGGCTGTATACACCTCACAACTCGCTCTCTGAATAAAAGCCACCTGTGGCACGTTCGACTCTGCCACGGAAGAAGCCGCGGGTAATTTCGTCACCCTCGCGCAAAGGTACACGCGTAAGTAGACCGCGCGTCACTCCCCCCTCGTTTTTCTTTCGCTACGTGCATATATGGGAGTTGCGAGATTAATTCTGTTATCGCGAGTGCGAGGTGTGCCGAATGGGTCTTTGCTTTCGCGAGTGTTTTTAATTACTCTCGCGATTCGCGGGAGACAATGAGCCGGCTCTCTTTTTCCTCTATGCCCCCTTTTTTCTGGGATACACAGAAGGGAGGCTGCTGCATGCTTTGTTTATTTCTCGAGGTCGCTGTCTTCCTCGCTCGCTTTTTTCTTCATTATTCGACGATGAATGGACCGCCGCGCACGGCCAGAATGGATAATTGGTTACAGTTAAGAAGCCATTGTTGCCGGGAAATACGGGGCCGAATTTTTCGTCGGGCTGGTTGCGAAGAATGATGGATCTCTCGATTTTCCTGCGGCGAGGCCGGATGAGCGCCAGTTTTCGAATATTATTATAGCAGCGCGCGCGCACGTAGCGGCTTTATTGCGTTAGCGGGGCTCCCTCTCTCACCTTGCCCATCACGCCGTAATTAGTTCGCCCCTCGTGTATATGGTCATTAGGAAGTTCGTGTATAACGCTGGCTTGCTTCTGATGGTTATTTTCGGTGGAATTGCATGACCTCTGCGATATGGCGTTGGTGTAATTGAAAATTTCGTGAGCTTTGTTGTGTGATTGCGCGAGGAAAATGGTTTGTGTTCGATGATTTTCGGAACTTCTATTGTGTGTGATTAAAAGGGATTTTAAAATTGACAGAAAATTTCAGATGAAAAACAAGCATTCACATGATAATTTTATTTATAAAACCTACATTTTTACTTAATTCATAAAACAATTCCTAAACATTCAACTAAGCACAAAAATCAACTACTCGACTCATTTAATAAGCTTTCAAGTAGCTCGAAAAAAAAACCACCATTCTCCTGTTTCACTCCCAATTCTCTCAACCCACCTCGTCGATTTTTGCTTAATCAAGCGCGAATCTCGGTTAAAGGGCTCGGGGCGAAAAAAAAGAGGAGAGCGACACAGAGCCACGCTCTCGGCAGCTACACGAGCACACGTCCGGCAGAATTCCGATAGATAGCCATTTAAAAGCAAAAAAAAAACAGGTTAAAGCAATATTCGGCCGAGGCACGGTTCGTCGCTTCCGAAATCCGAATGTTTGTTCACCCAATTCCTCGTTACATTTGCCGACGGATAGCTGCTGCCTTCGCTGTGTCCTCGGATCATAATATTTATTTTTACCCCGCGAAGAAGACAGTGTGTATGTGGTGGGACGTTAATATGAAAGTTGCGTCAACAATATGTGATAGGGAAATGTTTGGTATATTTGGAGCGGTGATGGGTGTTGATTGTTTTTGTGAAGTTGATAGATTTTGATAAGCTTTTCTATAAGTTATGTTTATAATTCTGTTTTTCATCGGTGTTAAAAAGATTTTAGAATGGTGACAGTATTTCAATGTTCGTAACTACATAAACTGCGCATCTAATAAACTAATGACGACGAGCTTATGCATCAAGTCTGAAATACGTTAGTAAAGCTGTTAAATTAATTTCGCAACAGTAAATTTCATCACGGCAAAATGTTAATACTCAATCTCGAATCCTCAAACAAGCGAAATGTAATTAAACTAATGAGAAATATCATAAGCGTCGCCATGGTCAAAGTGTTGCAACGCCAACGCGCATCAGCATCCGTTAATTGGCTTTAGCAGCTTCAAAAGAAAAAACTGAATCATCACAAAAATGCCGCGTATAATTTACGAGATAAATCCGCCATTTAATTGTCGCACGCTTAGGAAAAAAAATCAGAATTTACAACGATTCCGCTATCGTTCGCAAAAAGCAATTACCGTCTTAATAACCATCTTTATGAAGCTTCGTAGAAAAAAATGATACGAAAACGCTCTATCTTCATCCGCATAAAACCTCATCAAATCCCTGGAAAAAGAAAAGCGACGAAAAGATCCTCGAGGGGTCTGACGTTAAATCAAATCCTGAAATCTGCTTGAATAAGCCGCCTCCTCGGTTGCAAATATCGAGGCTCCCACGTGATAGGAAAGGCCTCCATCGCAGCTTTTGAAGTTGAAAAGCTTCCCCCCTGTACGAAATCGCTAGCGCTGGTTATACTTAGTTTTGTACTTTTATCTTGCTTGATCTTGTATATTTTGGAGCATAGGATTTTTTTCGTGACAGTTAAGTAGAAGTTTAATAATTGGTTATTCATGATAAATTCATTGTATTTCTTGTAACGATGCTTATCGCTGTTGTTTCCTAGCAGAGTGAATTTTCATTTTCAGAATAAATTCTAAAGCATTTCGTAAACTGATTCTGATTTTTTAAAAGCGTGTTTGCTTGTATTATATACATCTATAAGATACTATGATTGCTAATACATTATTATCAAGAAAAATGATTCTGCTTGCCAGCTCGAACAGATTTTACCAAACATAACGTTTCAACATTCATCAATCCATTGTTAAAACCACTATCACCAAATCTAAAAAAATTAGTTCTCTCACAATCTCCACGCCCAACCACCAAAAAAAAAGCCCTCTCACCCCCGCCATCATCAAAACCTCTCCACCAACCCCAAAAACACCACCTCGCACCCCACGACTACACCCGAAGAGCTGCCTCGCTCCGTAATCGCTCGCGCGTCTGGCAAAGTGCGCAAGAACGCTCTATCATCGATCCTTTCTCTCTCGCTCCTCCTTTTTTCCCTGCCAACTGTCTCTCCATCTCTCCATAACACCAACGCGCGCATCTATAAACCCTCTCTCTTAGCCACGGGGGTGAGCTCGCGCGCGCGCGTGAAACAAAGTGTAGAAGGGTGGGTGGAGAGAGAAAGAGAGGAAAAAAAAGTTTTTTGGCAGAACCAAGGCTGCGCGGACGCGTGCCAAGGTGCTTGCCTGCCTGCTTATATACATATATATATAGAGGAGGGAGCCAGCAGCAGCAGCAGCAGCCAAGGGTGGGTCGCTCGCGCGCTGCTGCAGGTGTTGCGCGCGCGCCCGCTCCGCTCGATCAATATTTCATTGGAGCATCGCTTCTCTACCCCCCTGCTCTCTCTCTCCCTATTTTTTCCGCTCTCTCTCTCGCTTAGAAACCCCTCCCGGAGAGAGCCTTGATTCCTCCCCCTGTTATTTTGTGTTCTATTGTAGATTCTAGGCTGGCCTTGCGGCTGTTATTGTTTGTTTATATGCCGGGAGTAGCCGCTGACGATCTGTGTTGTAGACTTTTGCTGTGGATTTAGAGCTGCACTGCCGGGGATTTGATTATTTGATGGCTGGATTAGGAGGATGTGTGGGTATCGTGTGCCCGGGAGTTTGTTGTTGTTTATTTTGTCGATTGAATTGCTTGTGAGGCTTATTAGAGTGAGGATAGCGACGGGGCGTGGAGGTTGAGTTTGACTGTATTGAAGTTGCTTCTTTGTTTCGAGTTTAAATTGAGGGAATTAAAAGAATAAGGGGTTCGAAAATTTGTATTTACCTTTCATTTAAATAACGTAAACGGAGTCAGAGTCCGTATGATAAGGAAGTAAGAAAGTATCCTCCGCCTCGAAACTTTTGTCCTCTTACGTGCAATTTAAGTTAGACGCGCGCTCATGAATATATGCAGCGCACCCGGACATTAAGCTATCTCGAAAAGAATTAAACTTTTTATAAAATGTATTTTCCATATTAAATAAAATTCCCCACAAATTTCATCCCGCTTCAACCTTGTCACAGCACCTTAAAATTAGATCTCCACTCTATTTAACAATTAGCCTATCCCACAGCCTAAAAAAAGCACCGAGCTCCTACAATCGACTAACCATAAGCACACGAAAATTTCTCATTTTCACCTGCGCCCAATCACCCACCTACAAAAAAAAAGAAACACGAGAGAAAGAGAGAGGCCAGAAATTTCCTCTTCACTCTCGTTTAGCAAAGCCGGCAGGACGTTAATCTCGTCCCGACGGTAACGTAGTTGACCGTGCGGGCAAACACGCCGGCTTCCAGTCCCTCGTGGGCTTCCACTACTATACTTTAACCACTCCGCTTTTTACCTCCTCGCATTGCCGATGTACGCAACAAAGTTCATAGGTGCGCGATGATCGTCACAATTTTTTTTCTTTTTTTTTTTTTTAAAGAGCCTTGTTCTTGATGTCGCTGGCCGTGAAATTGTGTTTCTGGATGGATGTCGAGATGCTTTTGAGAAAAAAGTCTTATGGTTTTTTTCTCGTTGTGTGTCAATGCTGGGATGTGCGGTGATGATATGGAGATAAGCCATATCTGCTCACGCGACGGTTCAATTTACTTTATAAAATATTTGCTCGGAGAAATGCGAATGGTCTGGCTCGATGATGATTTATCTGTCTGTCTTGTTTAAATATTTATCTGTCTGTCATTATGAGATCGTGAAAGGTAAATTTTACTTTTAATAATAAAAAAAAATACGAAAGTTTTCAGCCGTGCTAATTTCAACTTCTCCTACTAATCGCCAGCCACTCACCAGTCACTTCTAACCTATTGACCAATCATCTTTCCCAAGAGCACCGCGGCTAAAAAAACGACATTTCCCCGCTCATTGTCAGTAAAAATAGAAAAGAGCCGCCGCGAAGCAGCTCGAACGTTGAAGAACGAAGTGGAAGCCGAGGAATCACGTGAAAACATTAGTTCCGCAAAACTTCTATCAGCCATAAAAATTTCGAGACCAGCCAGCTCCTCACGAAGATGACTCCGACTCGCACACTAAGCTCGCTGAGAGTGTCTATAGCCCCGGCTAAATTTAGCCGGTGCGCCGGCCTAAAATTAAACCTCCAACGCGCGGAGCTAGCGCGCGAGTTTCGAAAAAGGGTTGATTCGGGTATACACACGTATGCAGACGTGGACACAAAGTAAGCGTTCCGTCGGCTGTCGGCGAAAGCTCGTTGACGGTGTGACAGCCTTCGACGTTTTTGCCGATAAAGTGGAATCGATCGAGAGTGGCTGGAAAAGACCTCAAGACCTATAACCGATAACGCTTGGGAGCTTTAAGTTTTATCGAGGCGGGCTAAAATTAAGCTGATTTTTTTTTTGCGGTGGTGAGGATATTTTGAATTAGGTCTTTTGGGAGTTGAGATGGCGAGATGAATGGGCGGCTTGAGTGGACGGTATTGTGATCTTGGGTATTGGACAGAGAGAGTTTTGAGATAAAGTAAGGTAAAATTGAATAGTAAGGAAAATAATTGAATATCTTTTGTAATTTATTAATGGTATAAATTTCTAATTGTATCAAACTATACTACAGTTTATTAAAATAAAGAATGTAAAAAAATAAGTATAAAAGATATTTCTTTTCTGCTATATTCCCAGTATAATTTATCAAAATTAAAAATGTTAAAAAGATAACTATATATAAATTATTAAAACTTTTTAGTCACTTGTTATATTTGTAATTATAGTCACTATATTCTTTTTTTAATAAATATTTTTTAATTTCTAGAAACAGAATAAAAGTTACGAAAAAATAAAATTTATTTTAATTTTTCTGACTGTCTTAAAACTTAATACAGTAACTATTTGAAATCAATAAGGAACCAAGCTAGTCGCTACTTAATTCTTACTCCAAATAGTAAATCATCTTCTATAATTAACGCGTCACGACTCTTCGCGGTAAAAAACAAGTCACATCCCTAATAAAAATCCAATAAAAATAAACACCCACAAAAATCCTTACTTACTCTATACCCCACAATCTTACCAAAAAAGTTGTCGCGTCCATCGAAAATAACCCACATATCACGCGCACTATACAAGCAAAAGATACATACAGAAAAGGCGCGCGCGCTCGATAACTTAATCAGCATCAACGGCTTGCATAACAGCTGATAATATGATACATATCACCTCACTCACACACACAAACTCTTCCTCTCTCCTCCACTTTCCACGCATCGAAACAAATTCCAATCTTGCCTCAAATTCAAAAATTTCGCGCGCAACCTTCTCTTTATCGAGCCGCGCGTTTTCCATTTTCTCGAAAATCCGCGTGCGTCATCGTGCGACCCCACTACTCTCGTGGATATATATGATTTTTCGCGGTTTGTTCGCCCTGGCTTGGCGACGATTTTCCGAAATTTTCGGAAATCGAGCGCGCGCACGCGTAGCATATTGGCTGAGTTGGCTCGCGGCGTTTTTGGCCATTTTTCCACTCCCACGGATTCCCGGAACTGCCGGAGCGGAGAAATTTTTTAACGAGTCGATAATTGACGAAATGGAAATGCACCGGCGCTCAGTGAGTCGCAGTTGCGTTTATTAGTGAAATACTGCGATGGATATTCTAGTGCTATTAAACGGTTATTTCGTGAATGTATTATATTAGGGTTTATTATATTATATGATTGTGCTTTTTTTAAATTTTTTCTCTCAGCTTTCAATGACATTCACGTTTCAAGTGCACTCGGCAATATTTCTTAAATGAGGACGTTCGAATATTCATGTTACGTGACAGAACGTCTTTGTTCTCAAAGTAGGATGAAACCTATTTCTATACACGGCTAAAGGAAAAAGGCGGATCGATACAACTAGGAGAAAATATAAATATGCATTAGAAATATTTTCAGCCGGTGCTTTCTCGCGTTACGCGCATTGAATTGTCACGTTAGTATATGAGCTCGGCGCTTGCGCGCTCGCTGAGCAATCATTAATTTGGAATTTATCAGGTTTAATTTTCTGCTTGTTTGTCACGCGGAATTTCGGATTTATGCGATTACTCATCGTCACTTTTATCGTGTTTATTCATTTCTGTAATGCATACTAACAGCGCTAATAATTTAAACTGTCTAATATTATTTGGGAGAACAGCACTGAGTCTAACTAGTGGATTGCAATTTGTCATTGGGATTGTATCTTTTTTTTCTGGTGATAACTTTTAAGATGGAAAAGGGGCTGAAAAATGCCTGTGATTTATTTTGGAAAATTTATTTCTCTTTTTATCTGTTGGGATGAAGGTTTTAGTGAATTTTTGTATTAATCAACGGTTGTTAAACTACATCTCAAAGTTTAATAATCTGAAAATTAAACATTCTTTGATAGCATACCTGGTTCAATTAGATGTAATAAATTTGTAAATTAAGTGAAGAATTTAATAAAGTTTAAATTGAAAGAAGATGAAAAAACGAAAATTAAGCTTAAATTCAAAAGGCCGTAACTAAGAAAACATTCTTTAATCCTGTAAAAGATTAAATGGAAATCTAGTGCACGAAGCAAAGAAAATTTATGATTAACTTTTCGTGGTGGAAAAATGTACATAATTCTTAATTAAAAGTAAAATTCAATTTTTTTACATTTAAAACTTGTTAACGTGCTCTCTTTTAACATTACACTTAATATAAAAAAATTTACGCGTAAAAGCGAAAATTACCGTGCCGTAAAAATTATGTTTATAGTTACGATAAAATTTTTAGAATGGCCGGTAGTTTGTTCTTTAAAAAAAGTGAATAAATTTCATTTTCATACTCTTTGACACATGGCATGATACCGAAACTTTTAGTATCTGAAATGTCTTATATTAAAGAAGAATTTTTATAAAATTTCGATAAAAGAACGATTCTAGCTTTTGCCATGTTGTAGCCACGTGCCCACACATCTCGCTGCTTCAAAGGATAAAGGGAGAAATATGAGGACCATGAAGCTTCGTAACTGAAGGAATACCGAAAATACAGAAATTCCTACGCATTAACGGGGTTGCTTTTCAAAAGCGTATTTCTCTACCGAAATGTGAATTAGTATTATGATGGTTCACTGATTGTGCAGTATGTGTATATATATGCTTTATAATGAAAGGAATACTCTTTATGTTTAAATATAATGGATTTGTATGAATGGTACTATAATATAATGAATGAAATAAAAAATAATGTTCTGATACACAAAAATTTAAATAATTCAAGACTAAAATTAATCTTTGGTATTTTTACTTTGAAATAAAAAAATATATCTCTCTCAATGGAAGCTTTGTGATGATAAAAAA
Organism: Eupelmus azureus; assembly: GCA_030522685.1. Classification (NCBI taxonomy): domain Eukaryota; kingdom Metazoa; phylum Arthropoda; class Insecta; order Hymenoptera; family Eupelmidae; genus Eupelmus; species Eupelmus azureus. Next base: position 2,078 of record JAPYZA010000197.1, on the reverse strand, counting down.
AAGATTTGTGGGAGCGTGTGTATGAAAGCCTCTGCAGATTTTCATTTACCAAGGCTTATTTTTTATATTTTTTATGATTATTGCAACTAAAAAATAATTTGGATGATTACTTGCTTTGTTTTTATTTTCGAGAATTTTTTTACTAAAAAAAAAGTTTCTTTTTTATGCAAAAGATTTTACTTTTAAGTATAAAATGATAATAAATTTTATACAGAAAGCTTTTTTGTATGCTAATTTCTATTAAAAATGTTTATTTTCATAAACTATAGCTAAGTGCTAATAATAAATTAACAAAGGTTTTAATTTTGTAATTATAAAAAAGCATTCATAGAGTTAAAGCAAGGTAAACTTTGATGTCCAATATCAAAATTTTTCTTCAACATAGTCATCAACGCAGTAAATGAAAAAATGCTTTTTGTTTGTGAAAGCAAAAGACGTTCAAAAGATTTTTCTTCTTTATTTGTAATTATCTTTAATCGTATTTATAATTAAAACCTTTTTTAAAATACTGATCTTATAATTACCTTTAAAAGATTTTTATTTAATCCAAGAAATAAAACTTAATTAAAAATTTTTTTATTATAGCACTTAAATAATTCTTTTCTTCAACACTGCAACTCAAAGTTTGCAACAAACCAGTACGCTAAGTGCCGGCGAATAATACGCAACTCAAACCCAAGACAAGGTCCAATTTGAAACAGTAAATTTACAATGATTCAGCCTACCAAGCACGCGGTCGCCATAGAAACGACACACTTATAACCACAAATTAATGAATATTCACAACTCATCCACCACATTACCCTCCCCTTCTAAATCAACCACTCAACCACCCCCCGAAAATCAAGAAAAATCGCCACTATCCCCAAAAATCCCCCCTCAAAAAAAATCTGCCAACAGCCAAGATAGCACGCAGAGGCAGATGTACATCTATCCGTCTTCCGCTCCCGGGCAAGGCTAGGCTCTCTCTCGTCCCGTGCGTGCGCGGCGTTTCTGCCCCACCCAGACAGCGTAGACAGAGACACGAGATGTACATATCCGCGGGGGCCTGCAGCTCGGCTTTGGCTTTTTCCTCTATTTCAAAAGGACCGATGCCAGAGCAGCTGGGCTCGTGCGTTAATAAAAAAAAGAAGAGAGGGATATATCACTGGGCGCGGTGTAAGCTAGAGAGACGAAAACGCGGAATCACGGGACAGGCGCGTCTGGACTTTAGAGTTAGGGCTCTCTCTGCGTGGGCGGTGGGAAACCGGGTCGATTCGCCGGTTTTTCGGGAGCGATAAATTCCCGCCGATTGGCGTGCCTGCGTGCAGGTTTAATCTAGCGGGCGAAAGTTTTTATTTATTTTACCGGACTTTTATTATACAGCTCTCTATTCTACGCTAAATCAGCAAAGCTCTGGAATTCAAGTCTCACTTCCCGAGCTCGAATTAATAACGCAGGGCTAGCCGAAATACCAGGAAACTCGAGCCCTCGCATGATCGCTCGGCTACTTCGTCTATCCCCCGTGAAAAAAGAAGCCCGGGCTCTCGATACATAATGGAAAACTGCCAAAACAAACATTCCCGAAAAAATCCCCCACAGCCTCCCACACATACGTCAAGGCTGCAGCCCTACACGAACTCAACACACACACACACCTCACACACAACAAAATCTCCCCGCTGCTCTTTTACTCTATACACCTCGCACGCACGTTTCGGGGGAAGTAGAGTAGAACGCGCGCTTGGCGCTTGCTTCAGGCATCCCTATGCGTTATGTGCGTGCGCGTAGGAGAGAGAGAGAGAGAGAGCTGTCAAAAAGTTGCGACGGAAATGACCGCGTGGGTGGGAGCGAGACGGTGAAATCGCGCGCGCGGACACGGAGAGAGAGCAGAGAGGCCGATCAATAAAGTTCGGCGTGTGCGAGCGGAGCGACGCCGCGAGCTGGCGCGGTTTTTGCCGGAGAGAGAGAGAGAGAGGGAGAGCGATGAATGACGAGCCGCGAGACCGCGTAAGGAGACCGTATCTCGTACGAGAGCGACCGGAGAGCTTTTGGCGCGGGGAATTTGAGTGGATAGCGGGGGATGGAGCTGGGATTTT
>JAPYZA010000196.1:0-38952 GCA_030522685.1 Eupelmus azureus | reverse complement strand
AGAGAGAGAGAGCAGCCTCGGCGCTGGCAGCGGAGCGAGATAGCTTCGCAGTTGGCAAGCTGATGTATTCCCCAAGCTCGCTCTCTCTCTCCCTCTCTGGGTTAGTTCCCTCCGTCCTCCGTCGCGCGGAGCAGCCGAAACAAGCCGAAATTTACTGCGGTGACGGCGGCGGCGGCGCCGGTCCCTCTGTGTGCGTGAGTGTACCACCTCCCTGACATTTCAATCTGATTTAGTATAGCACAGATGGAATATAGCGCGCGGGCGCGATGCCGTCACGCGGAAACGACACGCGCCCGACGCTAGCTCCCTCCTCTCTCTCTCTCTTTCCCCCCGACGAGCGACGGCCCGAAAAAGTTCGACCTCCAGCGCTAAATTCGATTCTCGTGCAGAATTACGGACTCTGCGAGCGTATAGGTGCTACGCTCTCGAGATTCGAATGAAAAGTTCGAATCAACGAGTGGCCCGCGCGCGTTTAGAGTCCTGATAGCGCGCCGTGTCGAGCGTTTGTGGCTCAGTGGATAACAATTTTTGCAGATAAAAAAGATTTGTTCTCTTTTTACGCGATTGTTTTTGTCCTTTTTTAAAGTTCAAAAGAGAGTAAAGTATTTGTGTCTGATAAAAGTCATGCTCTGAATTAATTAAGTTTATATTGTTTTAAAGTCTAACTGTATCGTTCTCTGTTGGGGATTTCAAATAGAGAATGAATAGATGTTAATTAAAAGTAATTTCTCCAGTTCTATGATTATATAAGTTTTTTAAAAATAAATATTTTTAAATATATTATGCATTATTAAAAAACATAATTTTAATGAATATTTATAATATAATGAAGAATAATAGGTTCGTAGTGTCACAGATGGCGTATAAGCTGAAAAATGCACGCGTCATCACGCTGACGATGTAAGGATGACTCGAAATAAAATGTACATAGGAATGGGTAGCTTAGTGAGAAGAGCATCCATCGCAAAAACGAAAGCTCCTGGATTCAATTCCTAGCCGAGTAAAGCCGTGCCCATTTTTTCGACTTCTTTTCTCCCCGTTAATTTTCCAATGATTTATCGAATGTAAATTTGGAACAGTAGATAAAATTGAATGTACGAATGGTAAAATTATATGTGTAGGATACCTAATCCGGATGCCGGATTTTCGATTGCTAATCCGCACATTGAAAAGAATTTGTGAAAATTTCAAAGTTGTAATAAAAATTACTACTTTTCACAGTATAAAAATGTCACAAATCGAAAAGATCTACAAATTTACTACCTCAGTTGGTAAATTTTATTATAATTGCAGGAAAAGTAGTGATACCATCCTGAAAAATTTACCATCTATTTTCTTGCGAGGTCATATCTTTCTAAAAAATACCAATCTTTCAAACACGAGTCTCTCATTACACAGTCGTGAACAACGAAAAAACTCCATCTAAAACTTTAAAACGCTAAAAATTTTACAACACACATCCAAGCAAGCACATACACGTATATAAAAAAGGCAGAGAAGAGACTAAAGCTCGTCGATTAAATGCCGCGTGTGCAGAACTAATTGCTTCGTATCCGCCTCGAGGCGGCAATCCAATAACACGGATATACCCCTCCAGTGCACGCGGCACTGAGGCATCGGCTTCGCTCCTCTAACGCAGTCTGCGATGCGTCTGTGAGCGCGCCCATCAAGAGAGCGGAACGCGGAAAAAGAGAGAAATTTGAGTCGCTCCCCTGTTTCGAGTTTCCGGCGCTATGCTGCGAGAATGAAATAAAACGCAGCCCCCTCACAGAGGGAACGCGATATCCTCTGCCGCGCGCAGCCGAATTTCAACTTTAAACTTCACAGATCTGCGTACTCAAAGAACCCGCAGCCATCCAAGCTCGCTCTGCGCGCGGAGCGATAAACATTTTTGACCCCATACGGCTTTTCGCTTAAAATCGACGAGTAGCGAGGATGTTAATAAAAGCAAAAGTCTACGGCGCGTCTTGCATTATGCAAATACGGGCGCAGCCGGCGGAAAAGTGAGCAACAGAGCCTCGCCGATTAATAATTCGAAATCGCGCGCGCGCTTATCCCTCCTCCCGTCTGAAAAGAAAAAGAGACGAAGCCGGGGAAAAAGTGGGATCGAGAGAGGAAGGCTACAGCCGATCTGCAGAAGAGAAAGTCGGGCGCGCATGTAGACTGCAGATAGAGCGTCGATGCAGCGCCGGCGCTGAATCGATCACGCGTCCGCGATTCGATATATGACTGGGCTCGCACTTGATCCTTTCCTTCGGGCTCGCTCCTCGCCTTCATCAATATTCATATATACCTGATCAGTCGGTCGCGCTCGTGCCTACTTTTACGGCTTCTTGCGATTAATTTAGCCTCGCTTCGGCTCTTTCGTGACTTTGCACCTCGTGCAATTGAATAGCTTCTCTCTCTCTCCGTCTGCCGCGCGGCTCAACGTCCCGATCTGCGATCTCTTGCTCTCCGTCTTCTAGCGTGTTGCGCTCGCTGGTTCCGTCTCACTTCCGCGAGCTCAATCAATTCGCGGCTGCGCGCGCGCAGGCCTACACGTATAATTATATATGAGCGCGGCGCTTTTCCGTTTCAAGCGGCACGATGGCCTAAATCTTTTGATGGAGACGAGCGCCTGGGAAAAAGGAAGACGCGAATCCTGCATTTTTCGATCGCCTCGACCTTTTTCACCGCGGCTCCGGCTGGCGCGATTAAAACCTAAGTATACAGTTTATCGTGCGCCCTGGCTCTTTGAAGAAATGCCTCCTGTGAATGCAGGTCAAATTATTTCTCCTGCCGTCTGCTTCTTCTTCTTTTCCTGCGCTCTGCTTAATTATTGATCTTCTCCAGCTTCATATTGGATTGTACAATTCTACTTAAAATAAGTCGAGCACTGGATTTAATGGATATTCTCAACGTCTATTAAAGCTCGAAATCTAGTCCCATAAATGACTTGAATCTGATGGAAATCTGCCTCGAGGGATAAATGCGTGTAAAATGAATTTAAAATAAGTTTCATAGATTAAAAAATGACTGTAATAATCTATCAAATATAAAATTTTCTTCAATGAAAAGTGTTTTAAATAAATATATGCATACTTATCTAGATAAAAAATCTGACAGACTTATTATCTTATTCTTGTCTGACCTACCTACCTGTCTGTCGTCTTTATCTCTTAGCATGCATCTACAATTTCATTGTTTGAAACTATAATTTGATTATCATACTAAACAATAAAGAGAAAGTACGATTTGTATAATTATAAAAGTTTACTAACATTGAAAATTTCGCTCTCTTAATTTTTAGAATTGTCGCAAACGTCCTTCAAATCGAAATTCTAGCAATTACGAAATCAGTAATCGGCCTACCGTTAAAAAGAGTTTAATTGTAAAAAGCGCACGAACTCGAGGGCTTAACTTCAGCATTTGTCTCTCAACATAAAAAGCTCTTAAGCTCATAAAAACTTTCTACCCTCACGCAGGAAAAAGTTCCTACGAACTTCAAATGAAACAAAATAAAAACTCCCGCGCAGCTTATTTAAAATATATAAAGCTCAACATTTTGACGTGTCTAAAAACAAAAAATAAACCATCTCGCCCCGAACACGCGAGCAACTTGCCCGGCGTATTAGCAGAAAACATGCACGAATATTTGCGCACGTACACCGGCACACATCCGCACGCGCGCGCGACAGCGTAAAAGTTACACGAGTCGGGGAATTATCAGACGGGCGCGTATCGCGCGCAGGATTGCTGGAGACGGAAACGTCGCTCCGCGGCTGCTGCATTCATCAGCCGCCGCGGCGCCGTTATTTTGCGAAGGACGAGACGTGACAAGAGGCGATACGATTCCAGCCCCACGCCCCCGCAGCCAGCCATTGTCCGCGATGCGCACTTTATTATTTTCCATTTATTTTTCCCTCCCCCCCCGCGCTTTTCCCAGCGCGTGGCGCGTCTGCTGTAATGTTCCGCAGGCACGTGTCAGCGATATTGGTTTCTCGCGAAGACGAAGCGCTCGCAAGCTCGTAATGCATTTTCCGCGTTCTGACGTTTATGTATACCGGCGCCGGAGGGGCCTTTTTTTTAATGACTATTATTACGCGTGCTCGCGTCGGCGCGAGTTGCATAAAGAGCGATCGAACGTAATCGACAACGCCGGAGTCGGAGGAATTCCATTTTCTTGTTGCTCCGCGCGCTCTGTCAAAGTGGGCCGCAGAGTGAGAAATCAACGCTCGAGCTTTTGTGTGTGTGGGTGTGTGTTGAGTGACAGGCTGGTAGGGCTGTGGAAGCAATTGCGCTGTTCAAACTTAAAAGCAAGTTGTCAATTGCGACCTGGTCGAGCTTTCGCATCAACGTCTTCCTTTCTACGCCGGGTGGTTTGTGTGTAGTTGAGGGCTGGGCGTCCATTGACGAGCCGGTCTGCCGCAAACAAATGAATCGCGCCGGGCTTCTATCGATCTTGATGCGGTCAATGCAATTCTGCGAGTGTATTTGTTAATGAAAAGGCTTTTGGAGAGCGGGGCAGGCTGAAATTTTTTTAACAACCGAGCTCCTTTGATTTGTGAATTTTAATAGGTACACAGGATAGATATAAATGACTGTAGGGTGCTATTAAACTTTATTTTTACATTTATTGTATTTGACTGGAATATGTTGTTACTGGTCGTGTTATTACATTCGCGGTCACACGGGCTATGAAAGGTGTGTCTATAGGTATAGGAAGTTGGAAAATCATTTCCTCGTTGACCCGAGGTCCAATTCGACAGATGAATTGCTAAAAATGAGCTATACGTTTTCCGATTGGTTCGTGAAAGCGAGCGAGATATCAAATAAGCATAACACTTTTAAAATCTATAAAACTTATCGCTCTCTCGAATTATATTGTTGCAAATATTTGGTTTGAAATAAAGAAAAATGTTTCTATGATTGCAAAACAAAAAATAAATAAAAATTTATTTTTCTTTCCAGATAACCTTTTAATGCCGGGGTTTCTGGGAATGAACCTTATAATTATAATTCTCGATCATCAAATTTTCATAGAATTGCATAGTAAAAGCTCATTCGTATATATACACAGTTGGATTGAGTAATCATAAATAATTATATATACAATCTATAATGTAAAATAGTTATATTAATTTAGAGTTTTTTTTTCTTTTTTTGATCGGAAAGCGTCTTTTTCGATTAACAATCTAATTGTGAGAAAGAATAATTGAAAAGTCAATTTCAGATTCTTCTTAAACTACTTATTAACTTGAAGGGAATGTTAAACGTTTTAAAAGTAGTATAATTTATGTCCCGCTTTTATATCTAAGTAAGCGTAATTGTGTAAGTATAATTTTTATCACAAAACTTTTAAAACGATATAATCTTTCCGAACTTCACAAAATTATTTTTAATTTATTTTGTATTTTGTTTTGAAGTTTCGCTAAAGATTAATTACAAGCTCGAAAATGTTAATCCAAAATGCTCGACAGAATTAGCCAGCTACATTAAATTTTTGGGATCGACTTATTATAACTGTATAGTTTTAAGATGATTTAATTTTCCAAGGATTTACTTTGTGTAACTTATTAAGCTAGAACAATAAACTTGGCATAAGATAATAAATTTTTCCGAAATCTCAGGCTAAATGGTAAATCCACGAGCAAGGCGTAAAAATAAAAGTTAAATAATACAAAATAAGCACGGTCTCAGGAGCGAGCGAGCATTTAGCCTAGATAGCCGGGAAACGAAATAGTGCACAATAAAGGTATATTATAGATGTTCTGAAAGGCGCATTATAGATTTGAATGGGCAGTTTGAGGATCGCCGGCGAGAGATGAATGATTTATGGGTAGGTTTTGAAAGTGCAGCGCTGAAAAAAAATGCCCCCTGAGCGCGCGCGCAAAGCCAAAGCGCAAGCGGAAGAACCGTTATCGTATACAGCTAAGGTACAGCTTTGCGAGAGAGCCCAACGAAACTCGTAGGTTGAAGATAATAAGAGACGTAGAGATAGACGTACGCCGCGAATGTATTCCGTCGTCTCTCTTTCCAGCTGGCGCGAAGAGGTAGTTACGGAAATCTCGAATCTGGAAAAAAAGCTCCTCAGCCAGTGAGAGAGCGAGAGAGAGAGAGAGAGAGAGAAGGCCTCCTTTGTTCGCGCATCCTTCTCGACTCCTCCCGCCTTTTCTCTCCTTCTGCGCGCGACTTTTCTAACGGGCCGGCGCGCAGCCGCAGCCGCATCATAGATAACTTTTGCCGGCCGGCCCGATAAGCAGGGGTATAAATCTGAATTGTTTTTATAAGGTGCGCAAGCGCGAGTGGCCGCGAGCGTAGCAGATCGAGCCGAGCGATACCAGTGCACCTATGCGCTTGCTCTATGTGTGCACCAACACATATACATGTATATATATATATATATATATATATATATAGAGGCTGACTGGCTCTCTGTAATTTGCGGATCCGACAACTCGGCCGCGCTGCCTCCCTGCGAGCTCCCTACCTCTCAGCGGCCCGGAGATTTAAACCAATCGCCGCTTCCCCCACGCGTGCGGGTGTTTACGAAAAAAGCGTGTACACGTTGTATGTCCGCTGATGGGCCGGGCGAATGCACCTTCATTGAGCAGACCGTTAGAGCGAGCTGCTCTCAGCGCGGCCTTTTCGACATTATCGCGGGCGTATCTTCATTATCGGGCGGGTTTGCCGATCTGACCGAACGCGGCCCTTTTACAGTAATTGTTGCTATTCTGTTTTCCATCGCAGTTTCGGTTTTCTCGCTACAGAATTACAAGATTTTTTCTTTATAAAATAAACTGAAATATAAGTTCCAAAAAACACATGGAACAAAAAAATGCAATCCTGGTACAAGTATAACAATGCTAATAAAAAGGCGCCAGCACGTCGCTCTTTTAACCCCGAAATTATTCCCCCCACTAGCTGATACAATTTAATTATCAGCCCTGTAACAAAGAGCGCTAACAACGCTCGCCCGATCCCCCGAAAAAATTGCCGGGATCCAGAGAGCTCGCGCGCTCAAGCAACGAGCACGTGTAAATCCTCGCTTTTTTCTCGCGTCCACGCCCTACGGTACAGAGAGAGAGAGAGAGAGAGAGAGAGAGAGAGAGAGAGAGAGCGCTGGGCAAATTGCTCGGAGAGTTCGGCCCGCGCGTAGGAAGATGAATTCCGCGAAAGGGTTTTAACGCTGGGGCATAAGTCATGGCTCTGCAGGCTTGCTGGCGCGCTCTGCAGAGAAAGGGAGCTGCAAGGAGCGAGACAGAGTAACGGCGCTTCGCAGCTGGCCCCGCAGCGCTGCCGCAGTCTCGAGGAGGACGAGAACGAGAGGAGCGCGAGCAAGACAATGGCCATAAATACTGCGCGCGGGGATACGTATACACACACACAGGGCACCGGGGCTCGTCATCGCCGAGCGAAAGAAGAAAACCAAAGCGCCCGCGGGCCCCCCGGCTCTCTCTCTCTCTCTCTGCCTTAAATCCCGCTAAACATCATACATGCACTCGTAAAACTACGGCGCGCTGCCTCGCTTTCTTTGCTTTTGTAAGCCCGAGCCCAGTTCCTTATCGTCTAACCTTCTTTTATTGCCCTTCTTATGGCTTACTGGAGAATATTCCCCCGGCAACAAACACACTTTTCTGCCTCTGCGACGCGCGCGCGCGCGCGGCTTTTGTTTGCCAAACAATTTTCCTGAATACCCGCGCGAGTATTACTTTCTTGCCGTATGCCAATTTCGTGTGCTTCTCGATTTTTATGGCCCTGCCGCCTTTCCCAGATTTCCGATTCGAGTGCTCATTGAAAACTTGTTTGCACGTTTTAATACTGTTTTTTAAAACAATTACAACTTTTTGTAATCTCACCGGCCCTTTATGAGCTTGAAAATGTCAGTGTAATATAATGGGAAAGACTAGTTTAAAAGTAATTGAAGATTTAAACTGAATTGGTTAAACTTTCAAAACGCAGTTAACAACAGGCCGTTACTTAAACTTATTCGTCGGCTTGATTTATCTCGCTAAGCCGACTTTATCCCCAAACAAGAGAAATCCCGAGAAAACAAAAAAAAAAGAAGAGCTAAGAAGTATCGAGGGCGAGGCGAAGGCGCGAGAAAAGAGGGTGGACGAGCGAGTGAGAGAGAGAGAGCAGTAGAACGAGTCCGAGTACATAAAGACCGGCGCGCATCGGCGCTCGGCAATAAAAAGGCGCGAGCACCGGCGCGTGAGAGGCGTGAGCCCCGGCGAGGCGAAAAAACTAATTATATTAAACGCTGGCAAATTACAGGGGAGCGCGACGTCGAAACGTCGAAAATACGCGCGCCGTCGGGGCCGAAAGCTGCAGCAACTGCTTGCGCAATCGAGCGATGAATATTTATTGCGAGCCCGAGCGAGCGCGAGGAAACTTTGAAGGAAAAGTTCGGCTCTCTCGGTGTGTGTACCTATATAGCCAGCTGGCTCTGTGTGTAACGATCGGATGTAGGGGGGGCAGTTCGCTCCGGCGCGACATCTTCGATGATGATGGAGTGTTCCTCGCGAAAGCCAAACTCAAAATGAATTTATAGGCTCGCAGTCGCCGTGAGCGCTCGGATGGAAAAGGAAAATGGGGAGAGAGAGAGAGAGAGAGCTCGAAAGCTCGCTGTCTGTGTGTGTGTGTGTAGGTATATAGAGCCGGCGTATATATTAAGCGAGAGCGGCGAGCTAAAGGAGCCGGCGGAACGGAAGGACGCAAGTAGGTCAATTATACGACGATTACAGAAGTAGATTTGCTTTTACGACAATTTTTTGCTCGCCCGCGAGCGCAAGATTTAAGAATCGTTAAAGCGAATAACGAAGAGCGTAAAAAGGTATATTCGTTTCGTTTTAAGAACCCGGCACGCTGCCGCGGTGTATATACTGCAATCGTTATATATATACAGGTCTGACTGCGCCGCGCTGCAGCGTAATCATTCTCATTTAAGGCCTGCTAAAGCGCTCAAAGCCCGTTTAATATCGAAAACAAATGAATAAGCGGCGCATGAAGCGAACAATCAAAGTCTCGCTTTCGAAATGTTTATGCGCTCGCTCGGCTCTTGTTTATTCGCACGCGCGCGGACCTGTCTCGAGCGTCGCGCTCCTCGCCCCCCCAATGACAGAAAGTCTATTTCCAATGGGCCGCTGATTAAACGCCTCGCCGCCGCGCGAATGTATATACGAGTGAAATGAAATTCCAGCTGATGAGGGCTTTGTTTCTATATATACGGGATATGTATGACGATATCTGGCTTTTGCAATCGGGAGAGGATAAAATAAGCGCGTGGGCTCGCGCCGCGGTTACATCGATGAAATTCCGGCGTTAACGTAGACACGCGGTGTACTAAATTATATTTCTACTAGGAGCCAGGGCAATATGGCTCGGAGGACGCTTACGAAGCGAGCCTCGTAAGTCGTAACCTTCGAACGAGCTTCTTCGAAAATTGCTGCGAGAACGAGACACACGAGCTCGGCAACTAGTCCTTCTTCTTCTTCCTCTCCCTCTTCTGCTTCTTCTTCTTCTCGGCACGGCTCACCTACTCTTCCCTCTTCCTCCTTCTTTTTTTCTAGACCTTTTTTTTGCCATCTCGCCAGCTAGCTCGCCCGCGCGCTCCCCTATTACGTTTTACGTTTACACGCGAGCAAATAAATTAGCTGCCGCGCTGCTTCTGCGCCCCGCTGCAGGATCGCTTTCAATCACTTTTACTTTACTTTTTTACAAAACACATCACCGCTGCTGCAGGAAAATTTGAGGTTTTTTTGTTTTAATTTTCTGACGAAATAAACATTTTTAAAGGGGATTGTTAGTGATTAGGAGAGAGGATTTCTACGGTTTCATCGAGCTGGAAGAGGTAATTGGAGGGACTCGATAAATTAAAAGTTAATTGAAAGCATCTCTGTACTATGAAAAGAATTATATTTTAATGGTTTTCACTTTTAGGTTTAAAGGGTATTTTAAATTTTCACGAATCCTCCGAGTACATTCTATTTGAATAATTCTCTCAGAATTTTTGAGCTTCCTTTTAAACGAGCAATTATGAGCTTTTAAAAATGGAAATATTGAATTAAATCATTTAAACATTCTTCTCATACACTGCAGGCAGAATAACGTAAAACTGTTTAAGATCATCGAGTAAAAGCCCGCAACAAACTTTTCGAGAAATCGATCCTTAAACAGCTTAAAATTGATTGCCAACGATTCTTTTAAATCCCAGCCTCGGACGCAGCTCGCGAGAGGAATGCAGGCGCACGGTCAAGTCCGCTCCGAGAGAAGGAAAAAGCAATACGCACAGGCTTCATTAAAGCCGAGTTTAACGAAGTAATGAAATTCCTTTAACTGCATTTTAATCGGCTCTCGTGCGCGCGCGGGGGGATATATAGGCACGCAGATCGAGCTCTCCCGATTTGGTCCTCGGGGCTCGCGCATTCACCACATACGTCGATTTGCTCGCTTCTCGCTGAATAAAAGAGATAGGATAAAACGCGTCCGCACACTATCCGCTGTAAAATGCGCTTCGCCGTAAAGTATTTGAGAGAGTGCAGTCCGAGCCGCGTATGTATATATATATATTTCTTTGTTTCGCCCGCAGACGCGGGTACAGCGGCGGCAAACGTTCATTAAGGAGCTCGCGCGCGCTGGCGCAGCCGAGCCTGCCTTTAATTTCATCGCAATTTAGAAGCGAGCGAGCCTCGGATTAATTACCCCCGCGACGGCTGCGCGCGGCCTGGAGAAAATCTCGGCGTCGCTCCTGTCATCGTCCTATTCATTTGGCCCGGCTCTGCTGCTCCCGAGGCGCGATTTTTTGCCGCCGCCGCTGCTGTCGTTCTTAGCTTTTCAGGAAATTCCGCCTGCTCATATTTTTCTGGGCGAGTGTAATAGCGAAGGACAAAGCGAATCTGGTCTGCATATAAGTTTTAATTGCAATAAATGTTTTATATAGCCAGTGGCCGAACGGGTAATTGCGGAGGTTGGCTAAAGTGCAGAGCGGCTAGAACAACGGAAAATTTACGTAATTAGAATGGCCAGTGTGCACATAGCGTCCTATTTACTTCAAACGTTGCGAGGGTATAGCGTAAATAACAATGACAAGCTTTGCCCTCGAGAACCAGCGCGCGGCTATTATCCAACGCGCGGGCCGCGTAGTTTCAAGAAAATACTCATTAGTTGAATAATCAAATAAACCTAATGAGTGCCTCGAAACGTATACGCGCGTTGTGAAACGGCGAGAGAAAGAGATATTCTTCAACAATTTTAAAAGCCAGCAGAATGTCGCGCTCAAGCCGCTGAGAGTAGCTAACGCCAATATTTACGCTCCGATCTGAGGAAGCTTTATTGCTCGGAGTTATTAATTTGCCGCTTACTCTCTCTCTCTGTGTACACAGGTCGACGTGTTTTAAGTATCACTTGGCGCGCTGTTAATATATTCCGTTGACTTGTCTATAAACACGAGAAGATGCCTCGCACCGCGATTTAGATTTAAGACTGCGCGGGGAAAGCCGCTCGCGCGCGCGTCCCAGTAATTTTGAAATATCATAGCCTCGCCATAAATCAAGAGAACGACTTCCTTTAACGGCGGCTCCGCGCGGACCTGAAAATTAAAACTCCCCATCGGGAGAAAGCTTCTGAAAAGCGGCGAAGAATCGAAAAGCAGCGCCGAGCTGGATACGCTCCAGCGATAGATCCGTTAATCCCGCCAGCGGACTAGATCGATTCATCGCTCATCTCGGCGAGTTTCATTCGATATTTTGTTGTTTCGCAGCAGCTAGAAAAACTACCGGTCTCGCGCTCACTGACCAAGGAGACAAAGCTCTAATAAAGGATCGGTGCACTTTCTCGGCCAGCTCAAAAGTGCGCTGGCAAAAAGTTAGACGAGCGCAGGCGATTTACATACACAGCCGAGTGCATCGCTGTGTATCCGCATATACAGGCCCCACTCTTGCACCGGGGCTCTGCACTTGGCACCGGGACTTTCTCGCCCGGCTCACACATACACGCGCACACCGAAGCGCTTTTGCTCGCTCGCGGCGGGCCGTCGAGTGTTTAGCCTCTCCGCCGGTGTAGCTGTGAGCGCGAGCGCGATTCACTGCTTTCTGGATAATGGCCAAGTACCATTTCGTGTTTTGCATTATCCTTTATCAACAAAGCGAGCACGCGTCGTTTAGCGCGCGACCGTCCCGGCCGCGGTTTTCTTTGTTTCTTCGATTTTTCGTCCCGCTTTTTTCTCCGCTACACCAGTGGCTAACGATGCTCTGATTCTCGCGAAAATCCAATAAGTCTCGCTTTCGTTATTTGGGGAACGAGCAGCGCGACTAGGCTAAATTGATAATCTAGCTCTTGCGCGGGCGCGCTCGCAATGACTTTCCAGGAATTTCGTGTTAATGGAGTTTACCTAATACCAAATAGAAGCCAGGGAGCTTAGAGCGAGCGAGCTGGCGAAGAAGCCACAGATGCGGAGGGAAAATTGAGATGACTCGGCATAGCGAGGCGGCTAAATAAACCGGCAATGCCGCGCGCTACGCTATAGTCCAAGAGCCGTCTAGCCCCGCAGTGTGACATTAGCTCAGTCGTGTAATACGACTGCCAGAGCTCTCTCTCTCTCGGAGCGTAATACGCGCTTGCATCGGTATCCGTGATAGTGGGCCGCAAGCTGGAGCTTGCGAGCGTATGCATAGTTCTAATCTGTTTATAATTGGCCCGGCAGCGGCGCGCCGGGGCAGGAAGCGTCGCCGCGAGCCCAATTAGCGGGAAATCGTTAACGCCGGCGAATATATACCACCCCCCCAGCCCGCGGGCACCGGATTGCATACCTATCGCTTACCTCGCCTCTCTGCCTATACCTAAGGCTCTCCCGCCTGGCTGTTAGCACTATACATGTAGGTACTAGATGTAGGCCTCTATGTGCGCTTCGCGCTCTGTACTCATGCTGTAATTATGCCGCGCCGGCTAATAGAACGCGCCGCGCGCGCGCGTGCCTCGGCGTGATCGTCGAACAATCGGGCCCCGCCGCCCCATTAACGATCGATCTGCCTCCATTTTGCAGGACTCGCCTGGCGCCGCGCGGCAAAAACGGACATAAATAAAACAACGCCGCGTCCATGCGGACATCACGGCCGCTTTTTTCTCTGGCCCTCAATATTGCGTTTAGCCCGTTCATTTGTCCGGAGCCGTCCATCAGCCGCTCATTGTGAACTGGCCGGCCGCGCGAATTTTATATGGACACCCGCGCAAATATACGTAACTGGTACAAATAATAGAACGGCTGCCACGAGCCGCGCGTATTTCTCTCACGCGCCCGGCGCGTTAACGATTCGAATCAATTCAGCAAAAAATATTTTCATTTCGCGCAGCTCGCTTTTTTCGACACTTGTCGATTCGTTCTCGCCGCGTGAAAATAAAGTGAAGTTTCAGTCCACGGACAAACCTGCGAATGCCATTTTATCTGCTCCATATGTGCGCCCAAGCTATTGCTGCAGCTTCGACTGTGCGTTCGGTTATTTGCTCTCCAACGTTTTTCGGTTACAAAAGAAATCTTTAAAGTTATGCGTTTTCAGCTTTTTCTTTTATTCGTTGTGCTCAAAGGTACGAAATAAAGGATTTTTATGGAAATACATCCGAAATTTACATGTTAATTTAGCTATGTCAATTTCAAAAGGATTTATTTTTTATTTATTAATATCATTTTTATTTTTTCAAAAAAGTATCATTTTTTCAACAATGGTATTTTGTAAAAGTTTACTTATGGCTTCAAATAAATTATTACACAAAGCCCTACATAATGGTACAATTTTGTTCAAAAATTTGAATTATTTTTAAAAGTTATCAACTAAAAGTACCAAAATAATAAAAATGCTTTTTATTTGACTTTCTTTTAGTTTCGATATTTGTAAGTTTTACAACTGCTATAATGCTATTTGTTTATAAATTTTCTATAAAACATAAAAATAAAAAAATTAATTCATCTTTGAAAAGATGCTGATGGAATAGAAGCTTGCAGATATTTTAATGCTTCTGACTAAAATATTTGTTCTTGAATAGTTTTATATATGTTGTCTTCTTAGAATTTTCGAGATAAGTAAATAATTTTTCAGATACTATCGTTTTTTATTTTATTGTATTACTTTAAGAAAGTGTTCTTTACTGTGGCCTGTTTTTACGATTGAGTTACAACCGTTTTAACTTGACAAAGTTGGGTTGTAAATATTTTTATGCGTAAAGTTTTTCGAAATTCTGCTATACTGCCCAATTTATTTGTTTACGCAGATTGGGAGCCATTTAAATGATTAACGGAAGATTATTTGGTGTTTTTAAAATTCAAATATTTTGAAAAATTTGAATTTTAAAGTATAAGTATGCTGTTTAAAAAAAACCGAAAGGTAAGAGGCGTCAAGAAAAGTGCATAAAGTAATAACAGTGAATTAACGTTAGTGCCTTTCGCGAAAGAGCTTATCCAGCAGCTCGTCTTTTGATAATTGTAGTGTGGATGCGGGGATAAAGAATAGGTATAAGTAAATTTGCCGAGTCGTTGAACGCCAGGAATAACAAAGAAAAGAGGGCCGGATAAAAACTTGGCTCGCAGCATATTTCTGGGCGATTATCTTGAGGCATGAAATATTCAGCGGCTAAAAATAAAACTCTCAAGTTGCGTGTGAAAATTGCATTTCCTCAACAAGCTCTATTTATGAGCTTGTACACGCTTTGCCAGTTTTAAAGATAGCGGCTCGAAATAACTTATAGACTGCAAGAATCAAACACGACACGTTTAAAATTGTATCAAAATTTTGTTTTTTAAAACACCAGCCCATCGAAACACCCTCGACTCTCTTTGTAAAAGCGCACAACACACATGAAAGCAGTCGCAACGCAGCATCTGGCCTCGTTCGCGCCCCTGATAAATTCCTCTGTTACAGTGCTTTCTCGTCGGCGCTTGCGTATCTTCTCATTGCCGCCGCAAGAAACGCCGGGAGAGCAGCGAGAGATAACAATCTTGCGACGCATTCGAGTACAATGCAAACTTAATTAAAGGGAACGTCACTCGCTGCTCGTCGGGCCGGTATCTATACACAGGCGCGAATCGACACTTGCATCCTGCGATTCTGTCTGCGTCTCGGCGCGCGAATATATTTACAAGCGAGAGAGCGAGCGTTCGCGCTTGGACAAACACGTGCGGCAGCAGCAGGCGCAGGAATATAATAGCGCAGCTAACGAAGTATTGCCTCGAGGCGCGCTTGCGCCTCTCTCCCCCTCGCCGATATATATGCTAAGCAAATTCCACAAAGCAGTTATCCGCGCTCTTTGATTTTTCCCGGCTTATATTTTCGGCGCTCCTCGCGCCAAAGCCTTGATAATACTGCAATCGCCTTACAGTTCCTCGCTGTCTGGCTTGAGTAAGAGGATATCCTTCGCCGTCGCGTAGCCAAAGGGGGAGAGAGAGAGAGAGAAGTGGATTAGAGCGGCGCCTGCGAATCTCTCTTGCGTATATAGCGGCATTATGGAAACTCGATACGCCCGCGCGAATATCATTTTCTCGCGGCTCGGCTTATTAATCGTCTTCTCTGCGGCGCAGCGCGCTTCGTTTTGGGAATCTAATCAGCCGAGATGATCCGATAGTTGCGTGTGTGCGCGGCCGGGAGTGCAGGGTACTAGGCTCTTATTCCGTGAATTCGTCGAGAGTAGAGGAGAGAGGATCGTTTTATTCTGCTGAGCCGAGCGAGCTGGAGCAAGCTAGACGAGGTGGTATCTAGGGAGGATCGATATAGTAGCTGGCTTTATGTCGCGCAATGTCCGGAAGACGCATTAAAAGAGAGACGTTAAGTAAGCCGTGAAATTAATGCGATTTTTACGTTTATTGGGCCTGCAACCGGTCCCCGGCCATCGTTTCCATAAATCTTGGGGGCCGCAACGAGGCTTGTATACACAAGTTTTCATTAAAAAAAAGAGGCGCTCGCAGAAGTGCGCAGTTGAGCAGTTATTACGGAAAATTTATGTACTCTTCTTTTATGTAAATATTAAAAGGAGCCCTGATTTTTATGGGCTCAATGAAGATGTAAGCTTAATCTTTACCCTCTTTTAAAACTCATCATTCTTATATTAAAAGATACTTTTTTTACTTTATCAAATCATATACTTGTAACAATAAAACCTGCTGTGACTGCTTAATAAATAATCCATATTCCTATAAGATAATTTTTCTTAACGATTTCTCTTTGCGCACATAACAAAGCAAGCTAACCGTGATAACGAGCGAAGTCCGAAGCCCCGCATTAAATCATACACAGTTGTAGTTGCAGAATCAAAGCGTCCGTTATTTATCCCGGAAATCCTGGAATGCCCGATATAGTGAGGTGTCGGACTCTCCCAGCGTCGAAAACAATCGAATGTTTATAAGGATCTAACCCGGCCAGCAGCTCTGCGCGCAGCCCTGTATATGCTCGCGCTTGTGTGCGCCTGTGTTTACGTTTACGAGGAGCGGACCGTTAATTAGCGAGGGGGCCGTTATGTCCGTCCGTTTCTCGGCTCGCGCTTGCGGGGGCTTTCCGATGCAAATCACCGCGCGGAACATCGCCGGGCCGCCAGGCTAGCGCGAACTCAGCACAATCCGCCTACCCGCGGAGGATGCAGTAAATCAGTGCCGCTGCGCGAGGCGCTAAAGAGACGCTCGTCCTCCTCCTGCCCCGCTCGCTCCTTCCTTCCTTTCGATTCCGCATGCGCTGCCAGAGAGAGCCCAGAGATACTCCCGCGGCGCGCAGTTCGAGCGATACACGCTTCGTCCTTCCTTTGCCGCTGCTTTTTAGCAGCTCTTTATCGTCGACCTTTTGCTGCGGGGGGTGAAAAGTCGCTTTCTAACAACTGGATCGTTTTGTTGAAATTGTCTTTTTAATCGACTTTATCGTGCTGCTGCTTTTATGCGGCGATATTCTGAATTATGTCGGGAAATTGGCGTTTAATGTTTAAGCGTGCACTCAAGATCGCAGGAAATGAGATGCAATCTAACCCTTAGCTTCATTACGGTACTAAATACGAATATAATGTTGGCCATAATTTTAACATATACTCTTTTCTCTTGCTGTTAATTAGTAAAACTTACGGATTATACTAAAAGCTCGGAAAGATGGACCTGCATTAAACTTATCCTCTCTTTAGCTTCTTTGTTTATTTAATATAAATAATAAAAAAAATGGATTCAAAAGTAACTATTTTCAAGAAACACTAGTAATTTATATTCAAATGTACAATCAAGATCGCAAAAACAATTTAAATCTAAATACATAAAAACAGTTATTAAAACTGCATTTATTTAAACTACAGTGCATTCATCAGTAAATCGTGGGAAGTAATTGTCCAAAAATGAATCTACCCATTCAGCACAGTGTGAAATCTCTATTAAATATCAACACCAATTTATCTTGGAAAGCCCCAGATATATGAAGACTATTAGAGAGGTA
Source organism: Eupelmus azureus (assembly GCA_030522685.1). Taxonomy (NCBI): domain Eukaryota; kingdom Metazoa; phylum Arthropoda; class Insecta; order Hymenoptera; family Eupelmidae; genus Eupelmus; species Eupelmus azureus. The sequence goes on along the minus strand of JAPYZA010000196.1, from coordinate 21,529 downwards.
CTAACGAATATTACCGCTGAATGTCAGCCGGTTCATTTCACTCGAACGATGGCCATTACAAGCAATAGTACACCGAATTATCACTGATATTATCCATTCATCACCGTGCCCCCAACTCGTCATTTTATTACGCATAACCAGTATACTCCGATCGTTCCCCATTCACTAGAAAAATGCCAAGTACACCGCGTATAATCGGCCTTAGCTATATAAGAGGCCAGAAATTTTTCAAAGTAACCGCAGCAGCGAGTCAAGCCCGAGAGAGCGACAATAGCGCGCGCGCGCAGCGGACGCCTTATACGGCTCCTTCCTTGAATTTAGGATGAAATTGCAGCGGCAGCGCCGGCACGGGGAATCGATAATGTGCATCGCATGCCGCACGTGGGCACTAGAGAAGCTGCGCCGGCCCTCGCGCCGGCCGCATACAAATGGCCCTTTTAGCTCTTTTACGAGGCGCGCGGATAATTCGATAAAATTTGACTGGGACTAGCCGCGCCGGCAAAGACCCGCTATCAGCGCCTATAATTATTTAACATACGCGACGCGCGTGCGCTAGCGCTGCGCCGTTTGTTTACGCTAGCTTTACGCTAGCTTCGCCACTCGAAGAATATTAAATACGCGCTGGGCATTCGAGCCGTCCCGATCTTTGGACTAGTACCTACGTCACAGAGCGGATACTTAATTCTAGGAGGGGGTTAGGGTAAAGAGGAGCGCGCGCGCGAGTAGCTTCCGGATTCGAAGGAGGTTTGCGGTCGTGCCGGAGGACGTACGGAGAGTCGGCGGCGTAACTGGGCTCCGGCGGCGCTGCAAATGTTTGCCGGCGTATATAATTGAATTTCAATTAACGAGATGCGCACTTAACGAGGCTGCCGCCGCTCTCGTCGCGTCTCTCTTTGCTCTTCCGCCTCCTTCTGGCGCACTTCTGCGCTCCCCAGTTTCTATCTCGTCTCGGCTGTCGTAGATCGAGCGTCAGCCTGGGATTTTCCGCTTCAAGATCGAGCGATGTGTATATATATTGTTCGAGTTTCGAGTGTCACGCAGTTAATCCAGGAGAGTTTCGCCTGTCTTCGATGCTGAGATTTTAGCTGCTCGTTAAGGGGAGCTTTCTTTGCGAGTTAACCGAGTGCAATAACTGTGAGCTTATTTGCGGCTTTAGTGGAGCGGAAGTGTCGTTAATTGAGTAATATGATGAATTTTTAACCTGCATTGTTCGAGATTTATCTATTGAAAGGCTTGTTATAGATCTTGCTTAACATCCGCTAATGAAGCTGTTAATTGTCTAGATGAGCCAATATCGTAGCTTCATTATATCAGTCCGTGCCTCCGTGAGTTACCTCAGTTTCTGCTCTGCGATTCAATTTACGCAATTGTTAGTCTACATAGCAACAGCTTTAACTTTTCAATTTATAACGAGTATGAAAGCTAGCTTCCTTCTTGTCCAAAGTTTGAAAAAGTTGAATTTTCGAAAACAAGAGAGCAGAGCGTATATAAATTAAACATTAGACGCGATGGGAAAATGAAAAATGATGCATTTGCAATGAAGGCATTTTGAATTTGAAGCCCACGGCCCAACGCGGCTGGTAACTCGTGCTCTAAGCATATAATATTGTAGAAGAAAATGAAGGAAAATGACCCACCTTGATAGGACTCTATAAAGCGCTTTTGACTCTTGGCGGGAAGTTTGTTAATTCAATTTTTTGGTAAACGCGGCGCACTGCAGCCGGCGAATGTATTTGCATTTGAAAGGTAGCGGCGTGTGTGCAGCTATACGACAGCAGAGCGAGTTTTCGCGTGCATATAGCCATCCTAAGTAGCGCACTATTTTCCGTCTCTCTGTTCCGCTCGCTCCTCTCACCCCATTTTCTCTTTGATCTACTTACGTTTCTCTCTTTCTCGCTCTTCCAGACGCTAGCCTGCACTTTTCGAGTGGTTGATCAAATATGAAACGGGTGCTGTGCGGCCTGGAACTGCATACATTTATACACTCATACACAAAGCTTGCCTCCGAAGGGTGAAATTCTTTTACTCGGAAGTAATACGACCGCGATGATGGTGGAAGGGGATGGGCCGAATATTACGAGCTTGCAGCTCCAGCGAGCTTCTTCTCGCGCATCTCGCGTATTGTATACCTAGACAGGGAAAAAAGAAAATCAAACATTTTCACGGCTACTTAAACGAATCGCTCCGCGAGCGGTAGTATCGTACAAAAACGAAGTAGAATGACGAAGGGAAAAATAGATGTCTAAAGAGGGAAGAAGCGAGAGTCTTAGCACTCCCGTCCCCGTTATAACTGTAGAAACTCCATCGAGTATAAAGTATACGTACACACATACACACACGCGCGAGAAATGGAAAAAAATCAAAAGCCTAGGAGCAATTACAGGCGACTCGTTATCGAGCGCGCTGGTAGCTCTCTGTGTCTATATGCGTGGAGTAGGAGCGCAGAGGATATAGCTGCTCGCGCGATATCTTCAGTAGCCGCAGAAATTATTCCTTAAACTCTCGCGGCCTTCGTTTGCTCATCGGCGGCGCAGTGCGCTCAGAGCTCGCCTTATGCGATCATCTGCGGTATAGCTACTCCGCGCGCTGATGGAATTTCAATGCCTTTTCTGCGTTTTATGGAGATGCGAGATTATTACACTTTTTCGAAAAGCCTTGGAAGACTATGATTTTTTTATATTCTCTTTTGAGGAATATAGGATTTCTGCGTTGAAAGGGCACATTTTTTTCAATTTATATAGTGTGACTATATAGCTGAATATTGACACGAGTAATGGAAAAAGTAATGTTTCATTTAGTCGTTAGAAATGCGCTAGATTTAATTGCACTACTCTTTTGAATTAAATGTTTAATACAAACAGCTAGATAACTTTTTCACCTTTTACACGTTGTTATGCACATATATATTTTTTAATTATAAATTTTGCAAAATGATGAGTATGCGATTATTTCCATACGAATAAATTAATTTACTTTATGCGTTGGATCGAAAAGTGAAAATACGTTTTATATAAAATGAAAATAAAAGATTTTTACATGGAATTAATCGCCAAAAATGATTTTCATGCAATATTCAGATTTTAATTAATAATTTTTAATCCAATACAACCTTAATTTTTGTGCAAATATCTGCAACATTTTTCAAAATTTTAAGCAAACTTCATAAAGGTATATATCCAATAAGAATGATACTAAAATTTATTGTTAAATCATCATTTTATTTAATTTTTTGTAACAATACTTTATTGAGTTATCATTTTTATCAATACTGAGTCGAATGAACTACAAGAGTTTATTAAAATATTAACGGAAACGAAATTTTTCTATCTGAATGATACGAATGAGGCTTTTAACCGAACGCAATTCAATAAGATTAATCCAGCAAAATCTGTCCAGAATACCGTATGTCTGGAACAACTCAATTTTCATGCTGGAATACCAATCGTGCACGAGCGATGCAGAAGAATTTGCACGCTTGCATTCAGCTAAAATAACATGCCAATAATTAAATTTAATTGAAACATTGCCTACGAGCTTATACTCATTACTGGGTTTAGAATATATACACGTATATCAGCGCGCATGATTAAATTAATCAGAATGCGGGGAGAAAGCCGAGATATATACATATGTGTGTAAATAGAGAAATAGTACGAGAGAAAGAGGAGAGAGAAATCAGAACAGCAGGCACTCGACACATAGTCGGCACAGAACGAATTAAAGAGGATCGCAGAGACGCTGAGGAGAGAAGAGCGAGCCGAGTAAGACGTATAAGTATAGAGAGCAGACGCCGAATGCGCCCGCACGTGGCGCGTGCAGCGGGCCTAAAAGCTTGGAGATTGAATTAGGTGTAGGCGCGAGGGTCCGTCGATTATATATTACCCGGCGTATCGCCTGAAAGATGTATCGCATTCTGGCTTTTAACGGAAAAGCAGCTCGCCGCCTGTAACGAGCGCGCGAAATATATAACAAGGCGCGGAGAAAGTCGAAAGTGGGAAAAGGGAGAATTTAGTGGGTATATATACGGTGGTGCGTGAGAGGATGCATCTCGGGCATTATGAAATTCCAGAGGCTCGGGGTATATGGGGATCTATTTTTGAGAGCGCGGGCCGAGCTAGTCGAACGGGCTCGTCATTAGTTATCTTTCGTCTGGGGGGCATTACATAGATAATATTCCGGCCGCGGCTTGGCGTATTTGGCAAAGCAAATAAGTCTGTTTAAACAAGCTCGCGCCTGAGCAGGCGCGTGTTTGCATTAATTGGCTGTATTTATAAGGTGCAGTGTAAATATAGGCGCGAGCGCTCTCATATTTGCCGGAATTCCGGGCGCGCTCAATTAAGCCTGTGTAAATCGAAGCAAAGTAAAGTAATCCACGAGTTTGTTTTGCCCCTGCTATCCTCCTTTCTCTCTCTCTCCCTCTGTGTTGGAGACTGGATATCTAGTCTGCTTTAGCACCATATTCTTGCCCCCACTCTCTTTCTCTATTTCATATTTCATAGGGGTTTGATAAGCCCTCCTGAATATCGAGAATGCCAAAATAGACAATTCGCTATGAACGTCGGCCCAAAAACCGTCTGCAGTACCGCTCACGTCAGCTGGATTTTACATGCTTTTATAAACGAGCTTGTCCCAAAGTTCAGAGCGTATCTTTCACTAGACTTGAGCAAACCGCTAGTACAGCGGCGTGTGTATCTGTGCGCAACGAGACGCCGCAATGATTGCCCTTCGGAATACACATTGACCTGCATAACGAAGCCAAGTTCGCGAGTTCTCGGATATATGCGGGCCCGAGCGTTACCAGTTAGCGCGTTACCGCGAGTTACCAACACTCCAGCCACCATGTATTTTCTGTCCGTTTCTCTGGCTACACAGGCGCGGCTTTGTACACCAATAAATCACGCTGGCTTCGTTTCTCCCCTCGGCAATTATCCTCGACGATTCACACTTTCTCAACTTCAATGCTGAACGTAGACTTTTTTCCTTCCGTTATGTACCGATGAATTTTTAATTCGACTTTTGTCTTTGAAGAATCTGTTGCCAAGTAGCTGCCAGCTGAATAATTAAAAGTTAATTGATCGTTAAATACTAAGGTTTAAAATTAATTGGCTATAAAAAACATTGAGAAACATCCAAAAATTAAAACTCAGCTACAAATCAATTGTCTTGTATATTTTGTCTGTATCTACTGTGACATAATATGGGCATTAAATTCATATTTTTATAAAATTTAATACTCTTTTGATGGTAATAACTATGTAAATGGATTACTTACATAAATTAAAATAAAATAAACTAAAAAATCAAATAATTTAATAAATAAAACATCATGTTTTGCTTTATAAAAATATCAAATAACGTTCTTATGGTCGCTGTTTTTATCAAACTCTCAATTTGAGGTTCAATTTTATAAAAGAGAATTTTATAAAATCCTAGTATATGCATTCAGGATTTAAAAGAAAAAAAGGAGCTAATAGGAGTGAAAAAAACGGCGAGTTTGAAATTTGCATGATGCATATCTCTACATTTTTCTCGAACAGATCCGTCGAATTTTCTGAAATTCATGCCTTCTAGTCAAGATGAATAAAAGACTTATCCAATTTAGTGAAAAGGATCATTTCTCTCATTATAATATTTTTGTTTAGTTGATCGAGTTAATAAATATATGGTAAGTTCATTTTATAAAATAAGTTAAAATTATTTTTTTCATCAATTTAACTTATATATGTTTTAAGTTTTTGGAACAGTCATCTTTCAAATGTTATAATTAAAGAGAGAAGGTATTTATTAATTTTGATAATAATTACATTGTTATTATTTTCTTATTTATTTTAAATTTTGACCTACTAAAATATTTTTTTAAATATTTTAATAATTTTAAGAAACTATAGCCAGAATATTCTGAAAGTAAGTGATATTGACATAGCCTCACCGCACGTAAAGTACTACCGCTTTAAAAGCGTGAAATACGAAATCGTAAGTACAGGTTTTTCACTAATAATTAGTTATAAATTTTCAATTCAATCTTACATGTTAAATAATTCTTAATTATTTGCTATTTTAGGAGCAATAATTATATATTTATGTACTAAGATTAATTTTCATAATAAAATCCGTAATCATTGGAAATGTTTGATCTTCAAACGATTCGGTCTCTACATCATTATCGTAACTGTTTATTTACCTTACAAAATGATCCATCGTGAATTTCATGAATGTAATGATTTGATTAATTTGTTTGCTAGGTGGAATATTAGTTATAATTTCTGAATAAATCGTATGATGTGTGAAAATATATTCAGTTCCATATTTGATTTTCGTTCCAGTATTAATCGCCTAAAACGTTTTTGAAATGTAGCTACCACTCAGGGTAATACCGGCTTTTAACTGGTTAAAGTATAATAAATAAATGAATAAACAGTAGTTGTATCCTTTGTGGCTAAGAAAATAATTGAAGAAAATCCATATTTGTATATCTTACATAAATCATTTATTAATTTCTTCTTTTTATCTCATAAATTTCATATTATCAAAAAATATTTTCTCTACTGTCAGTTACTTTATTAAAAACGCACAACTGCCTGTTAAGAATTTGACATCTACAAGTATGAGCTATTGTTTAAAGACCTATTATTATATCTTGTGCAATTAATTATTGGACGCCTCGACCATTAAAGGAAACAGCTGGCGCCATCTGTAGTTGAAGAAATGAAAGTTTTGGTAATATACCAGTTATCGATAAACAGGAAAACTGACTTACTTTAGCGTGTTATGGAATCAATCGTTGATAAACGATTATTACCAATATGTATAAGTAAATTCCCCTATAGAAATCAGTAATACGTTTCTCGTCACTAATGGACTTCAATTTTTTACATCATGATCTACATCAAGACTACAATCAATAGAATTTCAAGCTTATATTGTTCATAAATTGTGAAATCGTTTTTTTTTCAGAAAAACTCCCTAGGACCAGTACATGACGTGAAACTTAAGATTAATTTTATTTAAAAAAAAAAAACAAAAAATGTCATGTAGCTATAAATTTCATTGTATAGATAGTAAATTGTTGCGCACTTTTAAATCATTGTTGTCAAGTGTAAGAATAGAAGGCTAATTTGAGCGCGAAAATTCTAGTTCTATTTTTTTGAGCAGTCTTTGACAGCTCACTGGGAAACTGCTTGCTTATTCACTATAACCTTTCCATTACTGTCAGACAGAGACAGTGTGAGTGTCTGTGCTTTCCAAAAGCTTTGCATCGATTAAAGACCTTAGTAAGTCAACATAACCTTGAAATATTTTTACAATGAATTTATATACATAATTTAATGAGCTTCTTGGAAATAATTAAAAATTTCTCTACTTTACTTTTCAAGCGAATAACGAGAAACTGAATGTAACCAGGAGTCACTGTAAACTTAACCTCAAAAGTAGTGTCTTTAAGTTTGTTTTTTCGTTAGTTTTAATTAAAATTGCGCTAGCAATGTTTAAGATTTGGATTTCAGTTTTTTAATTAATTATTTTTTAAAGTGCAAAAGTTTAAGTAAAATTCATTGTTTTAATTTCAGTGATGTGAGGGATTGGGAAACAGTGACGAAAGGACAACTCTAAGATTGGATTACCTCTCGTCAAACTGTAACAAACAAAAACACTCCTATGCCCTCTGCCACAGGTATATTATTATTGCAGGTTTATTATTATCATGTTTGTTATCATAATTAAAGCCACCTAACAACCTTTTTCCTTTCCTAACAATCTTTGAAAATTTTGTGTTACATCCACATTTACAGGATCCCAAGAAAACTACAAAGATTTGTACGGCTTAATACTATAAACACATAAAGAACTTAACGCAAAGATTATGCTACTTCATACTTTGACAATCTTAGAAAATGTGCAGTCACTGTCGATTGAAGAGAAGCTGTGCATGTTTCGCGAATTAAACAGGACTGTGCTTATAAGTGAAGGTTATAAAGTAGCTCGTGTATAAAAAAAGATAAAATTTTTCAATTTTTTTAATGTTATCAAAATTTTTTTAAGAATTAAACTTTTAATTATCAATTAAGACTACTATTTAAAAATACATTTGCAAAATTAGTTTCTAATAATTATTTTAATTTTGCATAGCTTAAGTAATGATAAATTGGTATATTACTGTACATATTTCATTATAAACTTTATATTTGCAGGTGGAGCCAACCCTTTAGGGCAACAAAAGGGTGGGGCTAATATGCCCAGTAATGAAGAATGTGGGATCCGAGATGTATGGAGCCACAATCTCGAAGAAGAATTTCGAACTATACGTCAGATTGTACAACAATATCAATACATTGCTATGGATACAGAATTCCCTGGAGTCGTTGCGCGACCAATTGGTATTGTTTATATTTTGGACAATTTTGCTACTTGATTTAACAAACTTTAAGTTTGTTATTAATGTTTATTTGTTTGTTATTATATTTATATAATTTTATTTAGCTTTTTATTAACATTTATTTGTAATTTTAGGTGAATTTAGAACGAGTGCAGATTACCAATATCAGTTATTGCGCTGCAATGTAGATCTATTAAGAATTATACAACTTGGTCTCACATTTCTTGATGAATCTGGAAACACACCACAAGGATATACGACATGGCAATTCAATTTTAAGTTTAACTTACAGTAAGTAATATATAGAATGCTTTAAGATTTTGTAATTTAAATAAGCAAACTTGATCAATATAAATTTTAAATTTTAGAGAAGACATGTACGCTCAGGATAGTATAGATATGTTACAAAACAGTGGCATTCAGTTTAAAAAACATGAAGAAGAAGGAATCGACCCATTAGATTTTGCTGAATTATTAATGACTTCAGGAATCGTACTAGTTGATGACATCAAATGGTTGTCTTTTCACTCTGGTTATGATTTTGGATATTTGTTAAAACTTTTAACAGATCAAAATTTACCACAAGAAGAAAGTGAGTTCTTTGAGCTTCTTAGGATATACTTTCCAACGATCTATGATGTCAAGGTTTGATTTTAATAACTATAAATGTATTAAAAATTCTTACTATAACAATACTATAATAAATTAATTTTTTTTAGTATCTAATGAAATCTTGTAAAAACTTGAAAGGAGGATTACAAGAAGTAGCAGAACAACTTGAGCTACAAAGAGTGGGACCTCAACATCAAGCTGGTTCAGATTCACTTTTAACTGGAATGGTCTTTTTCAAAATGAGAGAGGTGTGCTAAAAATTCAATTTTATAAATATGTCTACAAATTATTCCGTCATATAAAAATCATGCTTTTTGTGTAAAATTCAAAGAATTCTATTTTAGTTGCCAGTTAAGACTATAAAATAAATCTAAATTGCAAATATAAGCAAAAAGTATAAAAAATAAAATACCTTGAAAAACCAGTATCATACTGTAAAGTTTCTAGTGTTTGTTTTGTTATTTAAAAAAATCTTTATTTACATTTTTTATATAACGGAATGTTTCCTAGTTATTTTTAAAAGAATTGATGCCAAAAATAATGTTACTGTTATTTTACTTTTTAGATGTTTTTTGAAGATAACATCGATGATGCCAAGTACTGTGGTCATTTGTATGGATTGGGAACATCTTTTGTTGTCAATGGCTCTGGAGGTTACCTCGACAGTAATGGAGACAACTCTTCATCTTCGTAATAAGAACACAATTCGTCATATCTGAGATGATTTCTTTGTGAATAATTCGTACACAAACCTAATTAAGGAATCCAGTTTATGTTCCGCGTATAGATTCTGTACAATTCATAAAACATTCAGTTTTAAATTTTTTTTTTTAATTTTATCCTATACAGATTTCTTTAATTAAAAAATAACTTACAAAAAGTAAAGAATTTTATAAAAACATCAATTGGTCTTGAAGTTTCCAATTTATTGTAGTCTTAGTGATAGATTTTTTTAATTTCTTGTTTTTCTGCTTATTGTTAATATTTTTCTTTTTTCTTGACCCTAAACCGATTTGAAATTTGTGTGCTTTATAATCTAAACGTTTTTGTGGGAATCGATTGTGAATATGTAACACTGAATCTAGTGAAAATATTTTTTTTCTTCTTTTTACGAGAGAGCTAATTACGAAGACTTTAATAAACTTGTACATGCATTCGTAAACTCTTTTTTTTCAAAACCGAATAAACTGTGATTATCACGATGCTTAAACTGACCAAATAATGTTTTTTTTTACAACATTTTTCTACTGCATTATTTTTATTTTTTACTTTATTTCGTGCTCTATTGTAAAGGTATAATAAAGAGGAGGTTTTTGAATGAATCACACGTATTCTCAAATTTTTGTTATTATTATTAGAAATTAAAAACTAAGCAGCATGCAGGTGAATAATTCAAGAATGAATTTGTCGACGATCGCCGCCTTACAGAATCATCTAGCACCACGAACATAGGTACAGCGCCCTATAGCGAATTAGGTCATGAGGCCCCATTCCACGCCTATTTCTTTTTTCTCTTCGCATGTTGCCTCATAGAGCCCAGCCGCGCTCGCATACCTGGCGCTCGAGATAAGCTCCTCGGCCGCTTATCTACGCTATCTCTCGTAGCCTTATCGCCACGGCCTGCTTCGCTCGGATTCCCGTTTTCCGAATCTTCGCTCCGGCAGTTACATCGCGGCGCTCAGCTCTAATCACCTCGCGCGCAGCTCTTCCTCCGTCGCACCTCTCCGAGCCCTTTTACCCACTCGAGCATTCGTTAAATCAACTCCGCCGCGTTTGCGGTGAGTGCAGTCGCGGAATAATTGCGGATGGAAAGCGAAGGCAAGTGACTTTTTCGAGCGAATCGTCGAGGTCGTTTTATAACGCGGCGCAAGAAAGAAGAGCGGAAATGCGTCTCCGCAAGTCTCGGGCGTGCGTCGGCTCGCTGGTCCTGCTAATTGCCATCGATGTTTTCCTTGCTAAGGGCGCACTCGGCCAGTCGTCCGCCTCCTCGGATCGAGAGACTTTCGAGAGTGCCTTCGGATTGAGCAGCCCGGATAATCACGGTCACAGCGTCTCGACGGGTTCAGAGCTCGAGGAGCTCGACAATGAAAACACGCCGAGCAAGCAGCAGCCGGAGCAGCAGCCCGAGATCACCAGTCCGGCCAAAGTCCAGCCCTCGGAGCTGGAGGACCTGGCGGGTAAGGAGGAGGAAAATCCGATCTTCGCCGCGGCTAGAGAGGAGGGAATCCACGAGGAGGCGCATGTAAATAAGCTCGCCGACGTGGAAGTGGCGAGGGACGTCGAGGTGCATCAGCCGGAAATCGAGAGCCCGAGGATCGGCCTGTCACCTAGGATTTTACTCACCGACCAAGTCAGCGGGAAATATGTGAGATATGGTAAAGGAAATGACGTGCGCTCTCTTTCTCAAAGAGTGCCTAAAAAATACGCTCTTATCGCTTATCGCTGAATTTAATGCGTGCTTGCTGCCGCGCCTTGTATTCCTTCGAGCTTCATGGGAGCCTATCTCTTTTCTCACCTGTCGCGGGCTGACTTTCTATGGATGACAATGAGCTGTCGTTATTGGAGAGAGCGTGAATAAGTAGCGCTTTTTTTTAGTTTTTGCTGAATGGATAAAAAATTCATGCGGTTATTTTACTATTTAGTGTTTACTGCCTTTCTCATTTTACCCTAATACGTATATTAATCTGTTATCATGAGGAAATAATCCATGTTTCATTATTACTTTTATTGATTAATCTAGAAATTATTTTCGGTCATATGATGATAGTAAGAAGATTATAAACGGCGCGTGAACGGGTTTGGGTTTGGTGCACCTGCTTAATCATAGTATGAAGCCGGTGTTTGCAGTGCGTCAGCTTCGACGGTACCCGCATATCGTCCTTTTTTTATCGCTTACACATATCATTCTATCTTGGTCTTTTATCAGTTAGTGGCTCCGATGCGTGAATCGTTTGTGAATCATCGTAATTCCAACTCTACTATGCTTTCCACACTTTAACGCAATAAATCGTAAACGAATACACCTTGTTATTCGAATGATTAGTCACACGATTTTTCATTTATGAGCTTTCGTCAATCTATTATTCACTCGAAATTTTTAACATTCCAAATTTAATTATTGTAATTGAAGGTTTAATTTAGTTTATACTTTTGTTCTATTTTTATGATTCGCATCAATAAAAGATAAGATTTCATAGAATAACTTCTCTTATTATTCTTTAGCTATATGATATAAATTTCATTTACGCGTGATCTATTAAATTATTTTATTCTCATTAACTTTCCAGAACTGTATCCAAAATGAGTGTAGTGTTTGACCTTACTACACAAAACATAACATTTTTAACTGTGTATACTATAATTGATTTTTTAAAGATCAAGTCACGTAACATTTATTTATTTTTATCTTTCTTATAATTTTTTTAGGATGGTCCCAGTAAGCCAATTCAAAAGATTTTTATAAAATCTTTTCTTTATCAAAAAAATGAAATATTTATGATTCTATTTCTACCATTCAGAGCACTTGAGTCCCGTTATAGCTACCATGTATTTTCATTTTACCTTCACGTATTTATTTTACAATTTTTTTTAAACAGTAAGTTACAATAAGTTTATTCACAGTAAAAAAATTTCACTACGCTCAACGAATGTATAATAAATAAAAACCAATTTTTCTGAAATTATTATTATTGTAGAACTTTGTAACATTGTTAAAGAATATTTGTTAAAGAACAATATTTTCAATTTATATGTAAAATTAATCATTTACATGAAAAATGTAAAATCATTGTATTTTCAAATTAAATTTTTTATTCGCATCAATAGGCTTTATTTTAATTTTGAGTATTAACTGGAACTTGGTATAAAATTCGAATAAAGAACGTCTTTAAAAAGAGATGAATGAAAAAATTCTGTTAATCAAAATATATAGAGCTTTTGGTCGTCACGGTTCATGTAGTTGAAAAAGATTAAGTATAAGGCATTGATAATTTATTACTTGAATTATTTAAATAAAAGAAAGAAAAATCAAAATTTATTTCGATTAAATAGAAATAGTTTAAACTGGTATGTGACTCTACACATGAGTTATTAGACCTCGCTAATAAAGTAAAATACTTTGTAGCCAATAGCAAATTTTCAAGAAGAAATAAAAAAGCAATCGCTTGGATGGATGAAAAATGTGTAATTAAAATTTTAGATTCCGACGAGCCAGAGGCAAATCGATACGCTCCAAAGTCGGACCAGCTACCCTCACGCTACACAATTACGGAAACACGGCTGCGAGAAATCCGCTCGCAATTCATGTACTGGTACTTCGACAAAGGCGGCGACGACGACGCAGGCGACTACCAGAAAAACATTCACAACTCCATTCCCCAAATTCACAAAAACTTCAATTTCCAGCTGCCGTTCTTCGGCTTTCGCTACAATTACACGCGGGTTAGTAGCTTTAGGAATTTTAAAAATTCGTTCAATCCAAAAGTAGCCGAGTATTTCCCGATAAAATGAGCTCTCGCCGCACAACTAAAGCTCCTCCTCTTTCTCTCTGCAATTTGCAGCTGTCGATGAACGGTTTTCTGGAATTCAGCGATCCGCCCGAGGTCTACACGTACCCGCTCGTGTTCCCGATCAAGGACTGGCCCAAAACCAACGATCCGGCTTTCATTGGTATTTTCTTCAGCAAGTGCCGCATCGGCCAGCTCAAGCCCACCGATATCGATCAGCGCAAGCCCGGCGTTTACTTCCGGTGGGTAGTCAAGCTCCGATATTTAATGAATCATCAAATAAAATATATATTTTCATTTTACCTTTTTCATCAATATTTCAATTTTATTGCTTTTTATTACTTTATAACGATCTTTAAAAGTATCATTGAACTTTTTTTATCAAATTTTCAACAATATACAAGCTGCAATGATAAATAAAGCCTCGAAAATAACCGAGATGGCAAAGTTTCTCAAGACTAGTAGTACCTAAACCAAGCTAAATTTAATAAAACCACCAAATTGTAGAATGGAGCGCGATCTGGAGAAAAGAACCGACCAGTTCGGCGTGGAGATTCGCGAGCGCCTCACCTGGGACATCCGCGAAGGTGTCATAGGCGCCGATTCGTTCAATCCTAAGCACGCTGTCATCGTCACCTGGAAAAATATGTCCTTTGCCGGGGGTATCGACGTAGCCCTCGGCAAGACCAACACCTTCCAGATGGTCCTGGCTACCGATGAAGTCTACACTTACGCAATTTTCAATTACCTCGACATCCAGTGGACGAGCCACACCGAGGCTGGCGGCGATACTACCGGCGGAGAGGGTGGAACGCCCGCTTACGTAAGATTTCTCTTTTTTTCTCTCGCTGTTTAGAGGCTTCTTTTTTTTATTTGATTTATTGGTTTGTTATCGAGACTTTGATTTTTTTGTGTTCTTGATTGGTAAGTTTGTTTATTTCGTTCTCTCGTTATTAGACGCGAGTTATTTCATAAATGATTATTTTACTTTTTTAATCGTATGAACAAATTGCGTCGTTGAAATATCTGCTTTCAGTAAAAGTGATAGATGTTTTTGTGTTAAAGTTTCTGGAGATCAATACTTTGTGCTTCTGGAATTTATTATAAGCTTCCTGACAATCAATATTCATTATGAAATTATATTTGTTGAAAAGTTGCTACGTAAATGACGTTAATTAAAATACGTAAATGAAAAATTTGTTTTAATCTGTAATAAGTTTTTTATCTATAATTAGATCTCGAAATTTCCAAAATAATAATTATTTTTCGAAATCTAAAAATCACACTTCATGCTTATTATCTTGATAAAATAAAAAAGAACGCTCGGCTTGATATCGAAATAAGAAAACCCAAAAAAAAGGAGAGAAAGTAATATAGAATATCCATCTGATAAGGGACTCCTCTTTCCAGGTCGGCTTCAATGCCGGAAATGGAACCCAGAACTACGAGTACTTTCCGTACTCGCAGAGGTCAACGATTCGTGATCTGACGGGTCGCGGCTGGGCGAACGGCTTCCCCGGTCGTCACATTTTCCGAATAGACGAGAAAATCATGCTCGGCACCTGCAACAAGGATATTGGTATAATAATGCTTTCACCCAGACACACATACACACCCACCCACGCACACACGCACTACATTATATACCATCGCTATCATTAATCACTCGCAAGAGTGCGCTTTACAGCGCAGTGGCAGTTTATTAAGGGTGCGTGTGAAAAATTGCAGCCGGAGCCAACTTGCCGCTGGTCTTCGCGCCGGAGAGCGGAAACATGCTGGGAGGTACCGTCGTCAATATCACCGGGCCCTGCTTTATGCCCAACGACAAGGTTAGATGCAGGTTCGACACCGAGGACGTAGTCGGCACTATCATCGACGTCAATCGCGCCATTTGCATTCAGCCGTTTGTTAAAGCCGAGGGTTACATTCGCTTCGCCGTTGCCGTAAACAGCGGCAAGTACGACTGGAAGGGCAAATTTTTCATTGGTAAGTTTTTTGCTATGAATAATTAGGTTCATCTCGAGAAAGTATTTTCAGCCGCGTTACTTTTTATCTTTGGCGCAGAAACGCCGGCTACGGCTACGGAAAAGATTTTCTTCTCTACGAGAGACGTACATAAGCGAGATCCGGCGGAAATTAAAATTACCTGGAACGCTTATAACTTGACCAGTAATCTCAACGCGGTCGTTCAAATATCTCTGTGGGGCTATCGGGAAACGACCATCAGGCCCGAGCTACAATTTATAAATATGATCGAGGTTCGTCGCTTATCGATAATCAATTTTCACAGCATTAAACAAGTGAAAATTTATCAACTGTATTTTTTAGGAGGGCACATCCAACGCCGGCGTCTACGTAATCACCCCGGCGAACTTTAAAAACCGCTTGGACCCCTACACCAACGACATGGAGTTCGGCTTTCTTCAAATTAACCTGACGAACCCCTCCCAGTATTCCGGCCTCGACATAACTCCGTAAGTATATGAATTTCAAATTAGCAAGAGCCAGGGGGCAGAGACAGAGGGAACGAGTAAATTTAGCTAAAGGAATTCGGCGCCGAGTGGCGGAATGTTAATGCGAGCGCGGTTACCTTGCTTAGGGTCCTGTGGAGCAAGCCAATTCCCCTGGGCTGGTACTTCGGACCGCAGTGGGAGCGCCTCTACGGCAATCGCTGGCCGCAGCGGCTATGCGACCAATGGATCATGCACGACAGGTATCTGAAGAACTTCGCCGCGGAGGTGTCGCTCTGCCCGTGCACCCTGGAGCATGCGCTCAACGACAAGGGCCGCTTCCTGCCCGACTACGACTGCGATAAGGACGCGAATCCGGACTGCTATTACAACCAGGGCGCCATACATTGCGTGACCACCGGCGCGCCCAAGTGAGTTTTTTTCTTTATGCCCACATACATCGGACGCGGCTAGATCCTTGCCTTATTATTACGAAGCGCGCTCGCTGATGGTTTAATGCGCCTCTCGCCGAGTAATGACTGAAAGTAGCTAATTTATAGGTATTACAGTCCTTATCGCGGCTCGGCTTCATTTCCTGCCTCGAGCCAGCGATAAATTCATTACGCGCGTGCTTCTAGCAAGCTCCTTTCAAAACGAACGATAAACCAAAAATCAATTTCTCTTGCAATAATATAAAAAAAAAAACGCTTGCAGCCTGGACGGCTCGATGCAGCAGTGCTGCTACGACAAGAACGAAATGCTCATGCTGACGTACGACCAGCAGTGGGGCTCGCGGCCGCACCGCTCGCACAACCTCGGCTACCTGCCCTGGAACGAGGCCAACAAGGTGCCGACCCTGTCCCACTGGTTCCACGACATGGTGCCCATGTACTCGTGCTGCCTCTGGCAGGAGGAGCAGGCGGTCGGCTGCGAGACCTACCGCTTCGAGCGTCGGCCCTCCCAGGACTGCATTGCCTATCAGTCGCCGACCATCGATATGGAGAGGTTCGCGCCACTCAGCTCACCGCTGTTGCAGGTTGGTTTTATATGAGTGGTTTTGTCAGTTTTTCTTATTTTTAGAATTGTCTTTCTGAGTGGCAGAGTAAAGCTTGTGGTTGTAACAGTTATGCCTTGTTTTTGTTTAATATTTTTGCGATTGTTGTGACAAATGATTGTTTAAATCGGTGGTATTTAAATATCTTGAGTTATTTGCATCCCAATAACAGCTTTGTAATTTAGATATAATAGAAGGATTATCCCAATAACAGCTTTGTAATTTAGATATAATAGAAGGATTATTTGTAATAAGAGAGGATTTCGTATGGAAATCCCACAAAATCCGTGTTTCCTATTCCGAATAGCTCTACGATTCCAACGTAGCCGTTTTCAAGGATAATATAAAACACAAATTTTTACTTAGCCAACATTTTTTTGTCTTGTAAATAAGACAGAACAACATAAAGAAAGGAAATTCAACAATACTTGTTTTTTCCTTTGAAGATAAGAAAGAAAAGATAAATAAAAAGAGCTAGGCTGAGTATTTGTGTTACCGTTTTTCAGCGAGAGGAAATAATTCGGCGACAATTGAGGTCAGACTGAGGCCGACTCACGCTCAGTGGCGCTATCGACTCGACGTCTTTGCGGATAATAAGAGAGTTTATTTCGATCGGAGCTCGTTGAAATTTCAGCACTTCGCCGGTGTCGTTGTTTACACGCCCACTTACATTCTCAATCAGAGCGAAGTGATCATAATGTTCGATACAGGCGCCGGAGTCGAGGTCGTGGAAAATCAGGGCTTTATGACCGCCAGAGTTTATTTGCCTTGGACTTACATGGTACCCTTTTTTTATTATTATTATCCTCCCTCTTTTATCTCGAGCTCCCTTTTTATATTCATGCCGACGGTAATTTCATTTGCTCGAATGCTTTATTTTTAAAGAACAAGACGAGAGGATTACTGGGAAATTGGAGCTACGATATTGTTGACGATTTAGTCAATCCAGACGGCATGCTGTCCTCGATTAGCAATCTAAACAATTTTGAGGCCGTTCACAAGGACTTTGCCATAAACTGGCTATTAGACGACCGGGTGGATCCGAAGAAGGGTGGCTCGTTATTTACAAGAGAACCTGGCCGCTCGGCAAGCTATTACGCCAACAGAACCTTCGAACCGGAATGGAGAAGGTTGCCAGAGGAAATTTTGCCCCCTAATAGGTACTCGCTGCTCTATATCTACACAAACACTGTTTACTTTATTTTTCTTCCATTCACAGTTCTAAGCCCTTATTTATACCTTTCTGTCAAAATATTCACAGAAACTTGCTTGAAAAACGTATTTCCTCAAAATAATATATTCTGCACGAAAGGAATAAAGTTAAACAAAATATACTTATATGCTTGCATTGGCTTTCAGGTCGGTCGACGTTCACCGAGCTCACGAGCTCTGCGGCGATTCCTACCAGTGCAAGTACGATTACGCCATGAGCTTGAATCGAGATCTGGCTCACTTCACGAAAAACTACTACGACACGTACACGCAGATCCGCGAGAAAAACTCTCAACGAAGTAAGTTATCGATTAAAAATTTGTCTCGCTAATAATTCAATCTGCGGCAACGCTTTCCTAATCGCTCGCAATTGACAGCAATATCCTGCGGGATCTTGGAAACGCCTCGTTTCGGGCGGAAGAGCAACTTCCTTTTCGTGCCCGGCACCAAAGTGACTTTCGAGTGCAATCAAGATTTCGTCCTCGTTGGCGATCCGAGGAGAACTTGCGAGCCGAATGGCCGCTGGGACGTACCGACCTACGGTTATACTGAGTGTCTCCGTGAGTATCAGATTTTTATTTTGTCGCTAATGATTTATTACTTATTTAAACATCAATCAAGAATATATTAAGGTAAAAGTGCACTTTACAAATCATAAATTAAGAGTTTGATAGAAACGCTATATCGTAAAGTAGAAAATTACAAGTCCGGTCAGACAAGATAATTGAATCATATTTTTTCTCGACTATCGAATTGCTTGATTGAAATTGTAAAAAAAGAAATCGCCACGTATGTTTTTGATTGACTCTTCAATACTCGATAATTATCGCAAACCTAACGGAACGAGCAAACCGCCTCTACTCTACCTCTGACCTAACGAATCCCTCGCGCGTCTAGGGCAAGTCGAATATTCGCAGCGCACCGCCTGGACGACAATGGGCATAATAGTGGCGGTCCTGCTGCCCGCCTTAATTCTCGTCGGCGTGGTATTCGCGATGCTCCGCAGAAACGCCGAGAAGAACAGCCAGCCGTCCTCCTGGCGCTTCTCGGAGCCGAGCTCGCCATCCTCGAGACAAACGACGCCCCTCAAGTTCCGCGCCTCCTCGCCCACGAGCGGCTCCAGCTCCAGCCCCGGCGACGTCAAGGACTCGGCGACCGGGGCCCACAAACGGCGCAAGTACGACGCCGTCTACAGGACGCACGAGCCGCTGCCCGGCAAGCCCGACGTCGAGTTCGAGGACAACGAGCTGGACATCGGCTTCAAGGAGGGCTCCAGCAGCCCGATCTCCTCGCTGAGCTCCGGCCACAAGCCGGCCTCGACGCTGACCGCCGCCTCCTCCACGCCCTCCCCCGTGGCCGTCCAGCCGCCGCCGCCGCCGTCTCCGCCGCAGCCCCAGCCGCAAATCGCCAAACAGAGCGCTGTTTGATCTGTCGTTAAGCCTCTTCGTGAATCACCCGCCCTGTAATTTTCCTCTTCATTCATAGTAGGGTATTAATGGACTGGGAGAGACTGGTTGATTATTTTGTAGTTTTTATGTTTCTTTTCTTTTCGTGTCGATTGAGACGAATCGTATTTGCGGTTTTTGCAGAGGGCTTTTTATTTCGTGCGGGCCACCGATTTTAATTTTGAAATAACAAAATTTTGAAATTGCTTTTGATGCAATAATCAAAATTTGGAAGATTTTTGCACAATATTTTTCTATCTAAAATTACGTTTTGAAAATAACTTTGTAATTGAATTTTGGTTAAAACGAATTTTTATAAAGGATAGAAATTGAATAACGCTGTTTGAAATAAAAAAAGAACATATTTTTAGCACGATAATAACGTTAACTCATTAGTATCGCTTTTCACGCGGACAATTTTTTTTCAGTATTTTTAAATCCATTAAAAGTTCAGAATATTAAAATAAAAATATATCACACTTTTCCGCAATTCATTTATAGTATTAATACGTGGCAAGCTTTACCACGTACGCTTTCACTTGCTGTCGACAATTTTTTTTTCATTAAAAAGTCTTTTGGACATAGGTGCGGTGAGCCGCTGCATCTGAACGCATCGCGCTGATAACGCGACGACGACGTCGGTGAACGTATGTCCCGATAAAAGCGAGGGCAAACTTTTTTATCTTCTCTTTCGTGTAGCATTGTATATCCGCGCGGTAAATAATATATATTGGGCAATCCTCCGCGTATCGCAGCTGGTAGACACCTTTCATTTCGTGACACATTTAAGTTTCAACCCATGAATTTGTATTATTTACTTCGTTCAAGTCTGATTACAGAAGCACTTTAAGATATCGTGGAATAGAAATTATTAAACCATTATTCGTTTATCACAATGAATTAACCGTAATTGTCACAAAACTTTTGCTACGTAATAAGTTTACTTTTTATACTTTTAATAATAGAATAATGTTTGCTTGTTTTATGTACTTTTCTAATAAAATAATCAATAAAGTGTTTTATACCAATAAAACATACAGGAAATTTCTATTCCACGTGTTAAATTTTTTGCAAATTTGCGATAATTATCGACTTGCCGATTAAAGACTTTTTATTATTTCTCAATGTGTGGAATGGAAATTTCCGCTCGAGTGTTTTTAGTGAAATTTTCATTCCTCACCCTATATCCGCTTTCCTGTACAATGCATTCAACATTCAATTGTGAGCAGCAAGGCTTTATAAATAAAATATGCGATTGAAAAAAATTTATCAGGTCAACAAGAATTCAGTTCACGGCAAGCTGGTCTAGCTTCCGGCATTGTTTTGGCCTGTCTGGTGCCCATTCTATTAATCGTCATCTGCATAGCGTTCCGAGTATTGCAGAGTCGCAAAGAGGAGCGCGAACGCGAGGAAGCTCTTGATAGGTAAAATTTGAAATATTAATTTGCTTTTCCATTTCTCGACATATATAGTACGTTTGACATTCATTTTTTAATTTTGTCTTGAATTTTAGGACTCGAAAAGCTGAAATGCAAAGAATTAGGAAGCTCAACGAGGAAGACCGGCCGTCGTCGGCTTATGAAGTTAAGACATCTGAAATCAATTGATTTTGTACTGAAATTTTTCGAAACGGTCAAGTCATCAAGCATCACATATTTAAGGATATTTAATTTATGCACTGTCATAGAATTCATATCACAAACTCTTATTCCTTTTGCCAAAATCAAACAGGAAAATAACAGACAGATTCATTCTATATACGTATTTTATTAAGTTTTTTTATGTTTGTATTTTAGTAATTTTATAGATTTAACTTTATTTGTAATTGCGAACATTTTCCATTTTATGATGCACAAAATAATAACTGTGTAATAATAATA
>JAPYZA010000194.1:0-23241 GCA_030522685.1 Eupelmus azureus | reverse complement strand
CAGGTGGAAACGGCCAACCGAAACAGAACCAAAAAAAAAAAAAAAAAAAAAAAAAACCTATAGTCGAATAGCTCTGCTGTTTCCTACAGAGCTCGACCTGTACAAAAGTCCCGTTAAATTGCTATTCACGGAGAAACAAAAAGGGCACGAAAATGCAAAATAGAAAGCGGAAAATGAATAAGAGGGTACGATACGATGAAGCATCGAATGCAGAGACAAATGCGTCGGAAAATCTGCTTCGAACTATCGGTAGGTGTGCGCCAGAGTGGCAGAGTTTTAAAGCGGGCGACGCGAGCAGGAAAAAGGGAGAGCAGGGGGGGGGGGGGCGAGGCAAGAGAGAATGAAAAGGAGAAATTTCCCCTTTTTTTTGGTTTCGAGTGAACAGTGCGAATCGGAGAAAAAAAGCAACGAAAGCTAGCTGCAGCTCATCGTTACAAGACGAATATCACGCTTTTTTACGAAAGTTGAATCAAATATATTTTTTTTGTTTTTTGTGAAAACAAACTCGTTACTTTTATCAATATTCTATGTATAGTATTCTTATAAAGGTTATAATTTCAAAAGTTCCTTTTTGAGTCAAAGTATTATTCTTCAAAACGATGCCATTCAAGTCGAATAGAAAGAGAAAAAAATAATAAAGGATTAGAATGTCTGATTGATAATTGTATAGTTGCTCAATTGTTGGTATGTGTAAAGTAAAATAATCTTCTTACATTACAAACTACAAAAGTTTACAGTTAGATATAAAATAATGAGCAAAATTGGAACTACAGTTTTGATATATGTTTGATGCTTAATTTTGAACTGTTATAATTTAAAAAAAAAAGAGAATATTTTAATTTTGCAACAAGTAAATAAAAGCTCGTTTCTTCTAGTTTTATTGTACGTATTTAAAAATGTATACAAAATTATTCTAGTTTGTTTTTTTAATATTTCAGTGGAGTATAAAATGTCGGTTTCCCTAATATTTTGAAATTTTAAAATATATCCCAAAGTTTGATCAAAATCCATGATCCGAAGACCTCGGCTTCTCCTAGTCAGTACTTCTTCAATGACTGCTATTAAATAGTAAGAAATTGCAGATATTCATCCTTTATAATCATCTCTATTGTATGTTTGATAGGTAGTAAGATATAAACGATGTCGCAAAGGTATCATCTTTGTTCTAGTATACAAAACATACTGCTTTCCCCATCGAAAAGTGAATATTTTTATATTTTTATATTTTTATATTTTTATATTTTTTGCTAGCACAACTCTGGTACGCGCGCATATCGACAGCTCTTTTTCGTCGCTTGGCTCCTGAAAAATATCTAAACAATATCTAGCGCCAACGGTGAAACCCAGCGACAGATAAATGTAAAAACAGGCCGCAGAATAAAAGAGGGGGAAATGCGTGTAGGTACATCACGCATCAACGTCCACTGCCCGCACCCTGTCACTGCAGGAATTAACGCGTCCCTCTTTCCAGGCTCTGTCTTCACTTATCTGTTTTTCTATTTTTTTTTTTTTGCGTTTTTGGTTTTTTGTTTTTTTTTTTTTTTTTTTTTTTTTTTTCGGGGAATCGCTGCGGGACATCGGCTTTGACGCTTCACTGCTCGCAGCCCACGTTATTTTTCCGGGCACAGGCTGTTTGGAAATTCTAGGGGTGGTGCGTTTGCATTTTTATTTTTTTTTAAGCCGGTCGGCTGAGCAGATGATGCGATTTGCGTTAGCGTAGAAGAAGATTGATACGGCGATGGTTAGGGATTAAAATTCGTGATGCCGTAGACTAGCTGCTTTCCAACTGTTTATCTCGGCAGTTCGATTTTTATTGGATAAATAGCTTGTCAGATAATATTTGACGAATTTTATGTCATCATTATAATAGTGGCATTGGGAAAAGTTGTGATTGATGGTGACAAGACACGTTTGACGTATTTGAGTAAAGCGCTTTGTCATAAGCGATAAAGCACGAGATAAATGACAATACTTTAAGGAAATCTCGCGAAATCATCGTTACCCAATGTATTCTCTGTAAAGCAATTAAACAAGCTAAATAAGAATTAGTCAAGAATTTTTCATTATTTTAATATTTTAATTTCTTATTTGCTATTTGTGCAAAAATAAAAAATGTTATTCTCTAGTTACAACTTTAAACTTGTCCAATAAACAGTGTAAAAATATTTATGAATTCTCATTTGCGAAAATGCATATTTCAAAAAATAATATCGAGCTCATATTTCAAAATAAGTTACTGTGTATAAGAACAATAAATTTGTAATAAATTACACATCGTCCATTAAATTTCCAAACAGTGTAAAACCATTCGTTTGAATGCAAAATAGAATTTATCTGGGTCATGCAGGTATATGGATTCGTCTATTTTTCTATATTTACTCGGAGAGGAAAAGAGAGAGAGAGAGAGAGAGGAGAGAGAGAGAGAGAGAATGAGAGAACCGCAGAAAAGCCTCGGGAACGAGAGCGAAGGACCAGGGCAGATAAGAAGCCCCGGCGAAAATGAGAAAAAAAAAACGATCCGAAAACAGAGTATGAGGCGACGGTGTCCTCGGGAGCAAGTGAGACAGCCAGAGAGAAAAAGCAGCGGGCGAGAGAGGAAGAGAGAAAAAATCGTCGTAGAATAATTTGCCAGCGCTTATATTTATTCTTTGGGGCTTATCCGCTTATCTGGCGCTTCGGTCTACTCCCCGGCCAAGAGAAGACGGGGTAAAGGTAAATGCGGTACGCGCGTGTGGAAATCCCTTTTGAATTATGATAATCCGAAAAGCGGCAGAAACGAGGGTGATGAGCCGCCCGCGGAGAGGAAAAGGGGCGCGACTCTGACGTACGCGCGTACGCGACCAACTGACGGATGATACCACTGACTAACGAAGACCTTCCGGTTATCGGTACTATTAGCTTTTCCACTACTCCCTTCATCTTTTCCTCTTTTCACTTCTAGCTCTCTTTTACTTACTTACTTACGTCCAAAGACTTTTTGATTTTCTCTCTGAGAGAAGAGACTTTTTATACAACTCGAGTGTTTATTTCAATAAGAAAGATGGAAAACCTTCTCTACGCTCTTCGCCAACTTTCATGAAAGTACGCTTCGTTTCTATTACATTTGATTGCTTTGCGCGCTACTTGCCTTTTTAGGATAAAGCTATGATGCTACTTCCACGAAATCATTATATTTTTATTTAATCAACCATAATATAGTCACGTATGTTTATTTTTAAAAGCTAGCGTGCCAGGGAAATCGAATATTTATAATTAAACCGGGACTGGGAAGGCCGATTCTGATTGAAATTGGATTGAGCTGACTTACCTGGAAAGAATGGCTGAGTAATTCAGGAGGAATTCATAATATTTCATTTACAGATAGATAATTGAAAAGAAGAACGTATTTTTAAAAAGTTATATTTTACTTAATGAAATGCCTAATAAAATTACATTAAAATATTTATTTAATGGCAACTGAATTTTATTTTAAAAGTATTATACGAAATGTAGATTCATATAATTATTCCAACTTGAATCAAATTTTATAAAATTAAAAAAAAATTTTTTATCGGTATTAAAATTTTGAATTATTTAATTTAATTAAATTTTATCAGTTACAAACGAAATGCTGGATGATACTTAAAAGTTGAAAACATTTTTAAAATGTTTTCAGCATTCTGTGAAGCAAGTTTTTCTTAAATGTTAGTTATGCTACGATGTGTGGTAAATTACATTTTCATGATTCACTAGAAGCAATTAATATTTGTGTTTCATATATAGGAATTGACTTTGTCCTTTTTAGTAATGATATCAAAAGTAAAGTCACGTTTGATAGGCTTTGATAGATAAAAAATGTAATTCGATTATCTCAAGCGAAATACGAAAAAATAATAAATAGAATGTGTATGTACTGACCCGCTGCGACGAGCTGAAAGAGACAGGGTCTCGACTGGGTGCCGACGAGGTTGTCCGCCCAGCAGGAGAGAGTGCCATAATCTAGCTCAGTGGTGGGCATATAGGTGAGCACGCTGAGGCCCTCGTCGGGCTCGATGCTGAAACGCTTGCTAGGCACCTCGAGGGTCTCGCCGCTGTTGTTGAACTTCCAGCGAAAACTATGCGCTGGCGGATCGGCCTCCACCCGGCAGGCTATCTCCAGGGATTCACCCCGCGATGCACCCACAACAACGATCCGGTCTTCCTTGCACACCGGCGCATCTGTAGACAGAGAAACGTGCGTAAACCTATAGTTTAGCTAACCAAAATTCACACTCAATCCTACTTGCTGCAAATCCCAAGCTTTCTTGCTTTCTCATTGCAAGCTGCTTTGGGGAAAAGAGGCTCTTACAAGATTTAACCTCGCTTTATGAGTTTCGTTGCGATTCAAGGAAGGGCTTTATTGAATAACATTCAGAAAATGTTCCTCTCTTACCCTATAGCTTCAATAAATTTTCTCGATATCTTAACCTTTTATTAATACTTTTTTAAAACTAAAAATTAGCTTTCTATAATTGTTACTAAAAATCATAATTTCACATTGACTTACAAGTACAATACAGTTTCATTCAATAATACATATAAGGACATTTAGACATTTTTTTACTCTAGATTAATTGAGTCGAAAGTTATTGAATAGAAAGATAAGAGTAAAAAATTTTAATAGCGCACATCATAAACGTCTCATATTGAAATAAATTTCAATATGCGCTAGTTTACAGAGCGATAAAAAGCACTTTTAAAAGTCTCGACGCATTGCCAGCAGAGGAGCATTGGAAGGAAAATATTTCTTCGGATATGCAACAGCATCCCCTAATGTTAAAAGTGATTTCTCGGTTATGTCAAGTAGAGAGAGAGAGGAGAGGGAGGGAGTGAGGGGAAGGAAGTGGGGTAGACGTTATGGAAATTGCTGGCGGTGGCTTGTACTCCAGTTGGCGCGCGAGCGGGGAATATTCGCATTTTCTGTTTTCCTTCACCTCTCGGGTTTCGCGCGCGTATCTCTGGTCCCCGCGCAAGTTTATCGGGCAAGTGTTATTGCGGAGGGAGGAAGGCATGTTCGTCACGGTGCAGCAAATCGCGGAAATAAGCGGCATTCAGCCCTAGAAAAGGTTACGGATTCGAAAAATCCTATGGAAATGAGGGAGGGAGCCGCTCGCTTTTGTTTCGTGTGTGCGGAATTGTGCACGAGCGCACGTCTGCGAAATTAATTCGAGCAGATGTGTATTGCGCGCGGTTGCGCGAGCTTTTTATATTTCCCCCCCCCCTCCCCTTACTCTCTTTCTCTCTTCTTTCCGTTTTTCCTCGCGCGCCGAGCGTGCTTTTTATAACGAGATTAAGAGCAGATGGCGGCGCAAGCGCAAGCGCTTTCTTTTGGTCAATGAGAATAATGCTTCGAACGCCTCTTCCATTATTTCGTGCTGCGGTTATACAATTGATGTGTATTTTTTCTTGTTTGCTATCCTTCTCCCCGCCTCTCCCTCCTCCTTCTCTTCTTACCCTCCAACAGCTTTTTATCAAGGATATTTGTATTCGTTAAAATTCTACAAAATATGATAGTATAATCTAAAATGCATTGCGCTGCAGAAAGGATGCAAATTTTGGTGTTCGTTTAGAAATTTAATTTAGATTAAGCACATAAAGTTACTAAATGGAAGCTTTATTTTTTCTGCAAAAAGTTTACTGTGCTTAACACAAATAATGTAAATGGATGTAGCGTGGCCAAAAAGAAAAAAATTTAATAAAATAATTTATTTTTAAAAATCTTTATACTTTTAGCGTTTAGAAGAATAATTATTCAAAAATACGATCCTAACATATCGATAATTGTTTATTTTTTATTAAAAAATTTCACTAATTCACTATATGTATATATAAAAAAAGAAGTAACTACTTTATTTAATTTTTATTCTATAAGGTGAAACATAGCGCGTTAAAAGCATTAAAATTATAACATTTATGATATTATACTGATTAATA
Source organism: Eupelmus azureus (assembly GCA_030522685.1). Lineage (NCBI taxonomy): Eukaryota > Metazoa > Arthropoda > Insecta > Hymenoptera > Eupelmidae > Eupelmus > Eupelmus azureus. The sequence goes on along the minus strand of JAPYZA010000194.1, from coordinate 17,289 downwards.
ATAATGCGGTTGAATAAAAATATATTAAATATTTGAAACAAAATTATTGATTATTTATTACTTCACAGATGATAAGTATGCGATAAGTATAAAATTATTAATTGTTGCTATATTATGAATTTAAATTCAATAAGTCAACCAAATTTTAATAAGAGGAGAAAGACTTAAAAAAAGTACTCTTTACTTGGAGGATCATCTCACTAAGCTATCGTTGCCTATATACATTTTATTTCGAGTCATCTTTAGATCGTCAACACGATGACGCGTGAAATTTCCCGTTTACATGCCATTTACAACAGTTAATTAAATATAAATGCTATCAATTTTATGTTTTTATCAAAATGTAGCCAATTATTTTTTCTAATAATTTTTAAAAAAGTAGTATCTTTAAGAGTGACTATTATGTAAAGTTATTATTCACTTAAAGTCTTGGATTATTTCGAGTAAGAATTATTTATAGCCAAATCACCTTTCCACCTATACAGTATTCTAGAACTTTTTAATTGCCAATCACTAAAAGCAGTATTTACTTTAGCTCCCTCCCTAAAAAGCTGACTAGCTCATTCATTAAAACAGAAGGCTCAGCGAAGCTATCCTATAATTAATAAAAAACGTCGAGCCCGTTAACTTTCAATTGATGTTTATTAATCCTGCGTGTAATCTCGGACTCAAACGTATCCTTTACGCGTAACCCTTTCCCTAACAGACTGAACAGCGACGCATTCCACGATGAGTCGGATGTATATGCATTTCGAGACCTAATGAAGGGCGCGCCAACCCTTCGACGATCGATAATCGCGTGGGAATATACTTATACTCTGAAATCCCAATTTCAGGTTACGCTATGAATGAAAAAGCTAGTGAGGCGAGGGAGAGCGATTCGCAAAAAATTAAGCTTTGCTATCGCTATCTTTCTCTCTCTCTCTCTCTCTCTCCTGTTCAGCTAATGAAATGAATAAAAAAAGGAAACTTGGTCGGCAGAATATAACGAGCCAGAAGATAATCGGCGACCACTAGACTGCTAAGACTGGTTTCGTTTGCGCGCTCGTCTCTTCATCTTTGTTTACCCAAGTTTTTCGTTCTTTTTTTCCTTAAGAAAGTCTCTTTGTCAGCTGCGAAGTCTAGCGTAAATTAGGAGATTATCTTCTTGCTTGGCAAAGTAACAGCTGCTCGATTAATTGATACTTTTGCTCAATTACTATTATAGCTTTTTACATTGTATTTAAAACATTTTTTTAAGTATTAAAGGGTTGATCGGGACTTGAATTTAGAAATTATTATGCGTTCGATATTAGAGATCGTTAGTGGCGAATGCTATAATAACGTATGATTAATCAAGGCGCGATAAAATTAAAGTTTATTAAGCGTTGGAAGCTTTATTATTGTATGTATTTTTTGCAATTAATATTAACATGCAGCTGTGCACTTATATAATTAATTTCGAATGAAATTATCAATACTTATTCGGCACAATATTATGTTAATTCTGCGGTAGAAAAGCAGTTTATCAAATAAATGATAATTTAATGACGTATTACAAATCGATAACTTTGAAATAATTATTTGCTAAAGTGCGCGTACGTGTAAGCATGCCATAATATAGGTTTTAAAAAATCGATCTAAATTACAAAACCGCAACTAGCCCCACTATAGTGCTATAAGTTCGGTAATTCGTGAAAAAATTATTCATCATTATGATAAGGCTATTATGGTTTTGTTATTCCAATTAATTGTTTGAACCGCGTACGATATAATAGCATTCTAACTGCAAACATCAATGCATGTAAGCGTATTCCAATAAAACGTTAAAATTGTTAAAAATTCACGATAATTTATAATAGTTTAAAAACAAAAGAAAAAAGCTCTAACTTTGAAAATTGTTAAAAATTCACGATAATTTATAATAGTTTAAAAACAAAAGAAAAAAGCTCTAACTTTGAAGCGTAATAATGTAATAATCGCACAACGAATGGACATGTATCATCTTTCTCTTGAGTCACGTGAGCATCATTGGGTACGCATGCTAATCTCAACTTATAGATGTAGACTGCCATTTCCAGGCGGAAGCAAAAGCATTGGAAGTTATGAGGGCATTTATTCCGCTGGCGCGAGCTCGATAAGATAAAAGCTGGTCTCGTTCGTGTGAGCTTGACCAATGGCAAGTTGCGCAGGCCCTTAACGCGAAACAGGACGTGTGTGTCATTTTGTACAATAAAAGCCAAGTGCGCCTCGGGAAGGAAGAGAGAGGAGGGGTGGGGGGGGGGGCGAAAGAGAGACAGCTTTCCGAGCACGCCCGTGCATTTTGTCAGCCGGCGCGGACTTTTATGAGCGTCGCGAAATCGTTCGTTCGACTCGAGTTATGCAAACGGCGAAAAAGGAAGAGGCTATTCTTCTTGCGCGATTGCAGCTCTGAAAGAAAGCTGCCTCTGTTATGAGAGGGAGAGAGAGAGACGCGTGCGGCGAAGGTAAAGGGCCTCATATTCCTGCGACTACTCGCTGTAATGCGCCCAAGTGCTGCCAGCCGAGTTCACAGTTAGAGTTTATGAGGGACGCTCTTTTACAGACCGCCAGAATTAAAACGATAATTTTATTAACATTTTCGCAGCTCTTTTAATGACCTACTTATAAGTTACAACTTTCTTTGAAACTTTTATTACTTATATTTATTTATTAGATTTATCAAAATAAATACTCATTTATATCGTTACAGTTTTTTACTACAGAAAATTGAACTGAATTTACTTTATGATGCGTTGCGTTATTTATTTATTTTTGTAAAATATTACTTGAATATTTTTGTGTTCAACAAATAAACATGTTTTATTAGAAAGTAAAAAGAAGGAGTTGAAACATTCAAAAAATTGCTATTTTAGATTATTGAATGATTGTTGCGATAAAACAATAAAATAAGGAAGATAATTCTTATAAATATTTCATTACAAGAAGGCTCACGTCGTCGAAATAGCATTTTATTTACTTTGTCAAATGATCGCAGCACTAAGAATCCAGTAAAATCGCTATAAACGAAAATAAATAAAGCGTTCCGCTTGTTAACCTACTTTTAAGAATAGTTTAATGCATGCAGATCGAAGAAACGAACCCTCTTCGGCCAAACGCATTACTTTTGATGAGATAGATGCGAGAAGTAGCCGCGCTGAAATTCGTTTTGCGTTGCGTCGCATCGTTCCGGAAATGGCGTCTTATCTCGAGCCCCAACTCGTCAGAGCGCGCAAGTCTGCATATGAAATTCAGCCCCACACAATCAGCCTTACGTATGCATACCACTGCAACGTCGATCGCGAGATTCGCCGGCTCGTCTCGCGCGATCGCGTTACAATAAAAAATGCACGTCGGCTGCACCTTTTCTCACCGCGTAGATTCGTACATTTTTCCCTCCCCCTTGCTCTCTTTTCGCATCACGCTCATTCTTCCCCGCGCGATATTTCGCCTAGAAAAGTTACTTTGGTAGAAGGAGAAAATATGCGCGCGCGCGTGTGTGTGCCTATGTATGTGCGTGTTTGAGAAAGAGAGAGAGAGGAGATCATATCATAAGCGGAAATTGGATATCAAAAATGTATCGTGGACTAAGTACATCTGAAATATTTACAAGGGTCGAGATTCCGGCTCGTGGGGCCTTTACCTCTGCCATCACCACATGCAGTTTCGTTTTATTACATAAGTACGGGGGGAAGAAAAAGGGAGAGTGAGAGCGCGAAGTCGTAAACAAAAACACGGACGGCTGCCTCGCTTGGCTACCTTTCGATGTCTGCTTGCGCTGGGTTATTTTTTATTTAGTCTAGTGATGTATTTTTTTCAATTTCTTACATCTGACTAAAATACAAATAGACATCCGCGTTCGTTCAAAATTATTTTTTTCTAATAATACAGACCGTATTGGTTCATGGTTATTTCTTATTTTCCCAGTAAACTGTAAAAGTATGCGAATTATCTATTTAATACACGAGGCTTTATAGATTTGGTATTCTAAAAAGAAGAAAAAATGTTATTTAGGTTAATTATTAAATTTCACAAAAAAAAAGAAAAATGATTAAAATTAGCGATTTTATTGTTGAATAAGTATTTTAATAAAAGTTATAGTTTATTTTCAACAATTTAATAAATGCACAAATGAATGAAATTGTTTTAATTTTTATTATTTTATTTAGTATAATTTGAAGATACCGTTTTATCCAATATTATTTCATTTACATAATGAAAGCATAATGAAATAAGCATTTAAAAATGTTATTAACACTTTTACTTGTATTTTCGACTATTTCAATATCTTTTCTTATTGACAATCTTTTTACACACACACACACACATACACACACATACACACACTTACACACACATACAAATTTGAGGAAAAATGTTAACTTTTTGTTTGCTTAATTAAAATAAAGTTGATATTTTTACAAAATGTGCGTAATTCAATATTGTAAAGATAAGTTGTTTAATTGACTTAAATATATTTTATATCTAGAAACTCATTGTCAGTATTAAAATGTATGAAACGTTTTTGTAAATAAAAAAAATGTCCAACATAGCATGTTATTGTTTTTATAAAAACGAAAAAATGAGGGAAAAAATCAATCGTTGTTAATAATGCATCATTTGTAATGATAATTTTTCATCTGCAAATGGTGCAGAGCGCAGCCATAAGGTTAATGAACGGTGATATACTCACATTTTACACGGAATTCAAGTGGTTCGCTCCGAGTTTCCTGGATACTATTGGTCGCTGCACAAACGTACAAGCCTGCGCTACTTCTGGTTACGCTTTGAAGTACGAGACTTTGATTAGACCAAATGATCCTGGCAGACGTGTTGTGAGTCAAAACCACTCCCTGAAATTAAAAAGAAAAAATACATCACAAATATGCAGCGTATTAAATACGAATTTTCATGATTCATTTTTAAAAATCGATTTCAATAAACGAGGGGCGGATTAATATTGAATTATTTCGGCGAAGAATTTCATGTTCTCGCTCCATGAACTTATATTTATGGCTCTGGAAAAAGCCGAATTGTATTCAAGAAATTCAATGAATGCACCAACGTACTCGTTCATTTGAAAAATATGGTAATTTTTAATTGATTTCTTTTTGCCGCTGCGATGAACAAAATGCAAAAAAAAGGAAGTGCACAGCCAAAAAAGGATTATTCAATGTCCAGGCGTCGCGCTATCGAGTCTCGAATTCTCCCCTTCGTTCTCTCCCTACGAGGGGGATATTGCAATTTTTAATAGAAGAATTTTTCGCTCGCAGCTTTTCTCTTCGCGGTTGCACGTAGACGTACGCTTGAATTATTCGCTAGAGATCGAAGTGGAAAAAGCGCGCTATAGTCAGACAGCACCGTTGTCCGGTTGCGCGTGAAATCGGACGAGAATTCTCGCCCACTTTTACAGCTAATGGGAGCATGGATCGTAAAAACCTGTTAGCACGTTCCTCCCCCCGGAGCGGACAATTCGATTTTGAATTAGGCACTAACGACGCCTATCTCTAACGACGCTCTATATGCGCGCAAACCTCGGCATTTACGAACTGCTTTGCTTATGTCTGTGTACCTGGAGTCACTTGCTTCTGCACTTGCGTCTGCAATTACGCGGATGTCAATTCAGGTGTGTAATTCTATGGATGAGCTTCATTTCGCTATACATTTACATATGCATCCGTAAATATACATGTTCGCTAAAATAGCTTTTCGGGCATCTATACAGGATAGTGTGTTTGTATGTATGAGTAGTTGTTGAAAATTATATTATATGGTGAGACAGAAAACGATTAATTTTAAATTGAATAAATATAAGAGATTCCCACCAAGTCTTCGTTATTTCTTTGTTGTCATGAGACTACGACGACTGAAATATCCCTCGAAGGTATACGTCAGAAATATTCTGGTTCGACATTTTTTCGTCCTCTCCCATTGCTCTTCTCTTCTCCTTCTTCTACTGAACAGCAGGTTTTCTTTATACTTTAGAATTTTCTTTCTTCTTTCAAGGTTTTATACTTCTTGAGCTCACTCGCGCACTCTGCTAGTATTTTCTCTATTACACCTGAAAACCGCTGGTGTCTTCTCTCTCCCTCTCTCACTTTCTTTCTCTCATTCTTGCTCGCTCGCTCTTCTACTCTTTCCATCGCTCTTTCTCGTTTAGCTCCTATCTTTTTTCGTCGATCCAATGAAATCTACTCACTGATGCGCGAAGACAATTCGAAATCGATTTGATGCAAGGCCATTTGAATTTCGTGCCCTTCTCTTTCAGGAATCTTTTTTTTTTTTTCTTTTTTTTGTTTTTCTCTCCATATAGATATGTAGATTTACATCGAAATGCAAACGTTGTGCGAATTAAAATACTGAAAAAATAAATCACGAAACAGTTGATTTATTTCGAAAAATAGCTCAATAAAAAGTGATTTTCTCCGATTGTGTAATTAATGAGATAGCTGTTGATTACAATAGATTCGGATAAATAAATAGAAAAATAAATAATCTATTATTCCATGATATGAAACAAAAGCAATACAAATTATAAATTGTTCTAAATATTCTAAAAAATTTTTTTAAATTTTGCAAGCCGAGATCCATTTAGTATATAAAAATGAATTTAAAACATTCTAATTTCGATTTATAAGTTTTGTCGGCAAGACATAACGGTTAAATTTATAATCTGTATTTTATAGACATCAATGAAGCAGGAAAAAATAAGTTCGATTCGATTGATCAATCTAGTTTAAATCAATTTAAAGCGATTAAAATCAGGGCACGTCTTTTTATAGATAAATAATTTTAACAAACTTTCACTATCTCATTGATTCAGAAATCTTTTCAATAATAGAACATTATGTACCAAGGAAATAAAGTCGCATATTATTCCCGAGGGTGGTTTGCTGCCCGAGCGTAGCGAGGCGACTTTACTCTCGAGGTGCATATAGTACTTTATTTCCGCCTTAACTGTGGCCACTTATTTGTTTTTATTTGATTTTTTCAATAATTTTTCTATTTTTTCTAACAAAAATGACTGCTAGCAGGGAAATAATGGCCGAGGAGGGAAATAATGGCCGATTATTTCCCTCTTTGAGTTTTGCGGGAATAATAGGTCACTTTCAGCGCGCCTTTTCAGGGAAATTAGTGGCCATTATCGTTGAGGTGAGAATAAAATATCTTTTCAAGTCTGAATTCAATATTTTTTAAATTGTTAATAATTTTTTAATTAATTATTGTAAAATCGAATAAAGATTTATGTTGTTAAAACGTTTAAAAGGATTATACAGATTGCAGCTATTATATTTCTAATTAATAAGAGCTATTCGTATTCTTAAACAAAGAAAAATATGATTTTTCCAGCTATAAAAAAATTATTTTTATTTTCATCTCTTTGTAAATGAACAGAAACATTATCTTAATTAGGTAGATAATTTCCGAGCAAGAGAAGAAAAAACATGACCGAAAAGAAAATTAGTTATTTTCAAAGTATTTATGCGCTTTCTCCGTTGTGGTAAAGCGCTTTTTTGGTAAAAAGTTCATTAAGCTTTGCGTGTGAGTACTACTATATCGTTTTTTCTTTTTTTGAGCGTTCATTCCAGAAGATACACACTTTGAAGCCAAGCGTTGGACTAGCCGCGCATGCCTCCCTTTTTCTGGTAATACTATCTTGATCGCAGATCCGTTTGATGTTTCGACACGTAGAAGGGCGAACTACCAAGACCAACTTTTGAGTGGGGTTGATCTTTTACGTGTTTCTAGCAACAATCCCACAAACATTAACGTATATCACCTAACCCATCGGCAACCTCTTCCTTTTGCGCACTAAGAACTTTGGTGTATGAATTGGATTGTAGCTTTTGAGAGCTCTGAGGCTCCATTAAGTTGGCTTAAGAGAAAATGGTTTTTGCAGTGTTTTTCTAAGGCAGGCATAAAAAAATAAGCATTATGGTTTTGCGTCCTTTTTATGAATGAGATGATCACGAACATCAGCATTTTAATTGTTATATTCAAGTAATAAATCAATATGCTAGCAGTATCTTATCTAGAATGAAGAAGCAAGTGAAAAAGCTACCTCTTTCCTTTAATGAAAAGAAAAATAAATATTTATCTTAGGCATGAAAATAAAAAAATAGACGGAAATTTTATACAACGAGATATAGTTTTGTCGTGCGATCTCATCAGTAGAGAATAGCGCTCGGATTTTCCGCTGCAGAAGAATATTCAAAGAAGGAAGAGAGCTGAGCGCTGGAGAAAGAGAGAAAATAACGAAAGGATGCAGTGGCAAAAGGCTGGGCGTATAGAAAAAGAGAGAATAAAAAGACGGAGTAGCTATGTATGTTTCCAGCTATTAACGAGACTAACTCGATTAAACTAGATTGTAATCTATGTAGCCCGCGGCTCGGACCAGCTGCAGCCAGCCGCCCAATGCGGTCGAGCCTCGGCGGGTAAGGCGGTTTAGCGTGCGCTTAGCATAGGTTAAGCCTCGGTTAAATCCTGGGGTTTACCTTCGATTACTCCGGTGCGGTAAGAGACAGAAGAGAGAGCTGCGACCGTTACCCTTTGCGGTCGTCGCGGCTAATGCCCACTGTACTACTGTTCCGTTCCTCCGGTTCCTTCCACCTCGCTGCAAGCTAGTCTTCTCTCCTTCTTTTCATTTCCACGAGACGGAAGGGACTCCCCAATGGAGTAAGCGAGCCGGGCAACGAGTTCCTAATCAGACTTAGGGCACTCTATGCAGGCTAAAGCGCCTTTGAACATGATTGAGAGATTTCAGGCTAGAGTTGTTGCCAGTTGGCCCGGTAAAAGGCACGTCTTAAAATTCCTAGCGTGCCTTTGTTTACCAAATGAAATTTTCCTCAGTTTTTCAAAAATATTCTTCTGGTTTTCCCCTTTGAAACAGCTTGAGTCAGTTTGTAAACAAATTTTATGAATCCACTGGTTACGAATTATATCTAGAAGTGATTATATACAATTCTAAGTTTTTTTAACAAGACCTACAGACAGCGGTATAAAAAGAGATTACGGTGATTACTTAGGAGTAAAGTAGCTTGCGGAAAGAACTTTGAGGTTTCGATGTAAATTCATTTTTTCTTTCGGAAGACTTATGTTTCTGATGACATTGTAAGATTATTTTCTCAACAAAAGAAAACTCATTTTTCATCAGGATAGTTCCAGTAATCTTCGCTAAATCAATTATTTGATAATCAAAAGATGAACAAATCATGTATAACATATAAACAAAGTAAACTAAAAATAATATTCAATCAATTTTTTAACTAATGAAATTTCATTTGAAAATTTGTATTTATCTAAATTATGCACATGACTGACATTTATACATGAAATAACTGTAAGCTACCACGTTAATAATCTGGCTAATAAACAACGTATGTCACGTAATGAAATTAAATTGCATTAAATCGTGGATGGCAAGACACACATGTATATATATAAATATATGTTAGATTGCAATATGAAAGAAGCCTTTAATATCTATTAGTCCATTATTAAATTATCCGTTTATCATCGGCACTTCTATTAATCTCACAGCGAAGAAGATTAAAAGCTTTGTTGTTCGTGAGCTTGGGGCGCAGTCGAAAAGACGTACGCACGCTCAGGGGAGAACTATACGTTAATTGCCGGACTCTGATTCTCAAGGACTATTGACACGCGCGACTTTTGTCCTCGGCGAAATTGCTTGAACGTAGTCTCCTTGAAACGGAAGAATTCTTTGCTACACGGAATTCCACTGTGGCAGCAGTAGTCGTGCGCAGCGGAGGAAGCTATTCTAGGACTTTGGACGACAATCCCAGTCGTCCTCGTCGTCGTCGTCGTCGTCGAATCGTCAAAGCGAAACTGTGTACATGTAGGTAGTTTTCTATTTCCCGTGTTTCGAGTAGGGCGGGCTAGTACGGGCCATCGAAAAATCGAGAAAAAGAAGCGGCTGAAGGCAGAAAACAAGCAGAGAGAAGCCAGGCCAGTCTTTACGCCGGTAGTAGCCGGCCACTGACCGTACTGCTTGTTCTCCCGCCTCTGTTTATACTTCTTCTCTCCCCCGGCGGCTACTTCTCCTCTTCCCCTTGTTCCTCTCTTCCTCTCTTCCTTTAGCTCGTTCCTTTCTTCTTCCTTATCCAATCTAGTCTTCCACCTGCTGCACGCAACTGTGTTCCGCCGAGTAGAAAATTTGTAACGCGCTCGCGCCCGCTCGCAGTTTAAACCGTTTCCGCTGTTTTATCGGTCTCTCCCTTCCTCCCTTCCTCCCCCCCTCTCTCTCTCTCTCCTTCGCACTCTTTGTGCTCGCGTGCGTGCGGAGCTGGCTCTGAATGTGTGTACACCGGAGGAAGATTTTTCTGCTCCCTCGTACTTTTCTTATTTTCCTGAGCCGTAACGCCAGGCTCGAGATTCCGAAATCCCGCGCGCGAGCGCCTCGAGTTACGGGCTGAACTTTCGATGTATTCCAGAGCGACTTTGCGTGGGCTTCTCAAGAGAATAAATATTTCCGAGCTCTCTGACTTTGTTTTATTTGGCCAGTGATAGCCGGCTAAGGTGTGCTAAAATACGCCGGCTTTACGGCTACGAGCTGCTTTCTATGACACTTAGAATGCTGCTCTTTTCTTCCTTCATGATAATAGTGATCCAAAGAAAAAATTACTTCATGAAACATTTTAAAGAAATATTTTTCCTACTGAAAACCGGAATTTCCACTCTTGCTTCCGACTCAATAATTGAAAACTGATAACTTTCGTTCACTAGCGAGAATAAATGCTGCCTATCATCAATGAAATATATACAAATAAACTGGATTGACCAATATTTCTGCTCGATAGGGATGTGTAATATTCTTCCAAAATTAGTAATGCTGGCTAAAAGATAAGGCTCAGTCCTCCAGGGTCATAAATTTTTCTCAAAATTTAAAATTTGTTTTCAGACGTCAAAAAATAAAAAAATCAGAATTTTAAACTCAAGTATTTTAAAAAAATTCGAGCTATTGATACTTTTAGCTTTATCTCAAGGGAAGATTGAAATAAAGGCCTAAAGTAAAGAACACTCAAGTATTTATCAAGATCATATTCTTCAAAAAATTTTCTTTGAATTAAACTCTTATAATAAACTCTTTTCAAATACTAATTTCGAAAGACTTAAATAAGGGCCAATATTTCGATACTATTCTGCGTTACCTCTAATCCATATTTGCTACTCGTACTTTTACATATAAATTACATTCCAGCTCAGTTGTACGTTTCCACGAAGCTATATATGCAGCAGGCCAATGAAAACTCTATGAAATTGCAATAGCTGCGCAGTGAATAAAAATTCATAACTCCGGCGGTAACCTCATCATGGCTGAAAAAGCAAAAGCTCAAGGGGTAGAAAAGGGGGGAGAAAACGTGTAGTAATTGTTTTTCGATTAAGCCCTTCCATCCGGTTGCCTTCCCTCCCCCCCCCCCCCCCTTCCACCACTCTCTCTTTCTCTCTTCCCTATTCTGTCATCACATTGCAGATTCTCGAGATCGGACCTCCAACCAGAAATTCTTCTTTATACCCCTTCTTTTCACCTGTTCCGCTTTCCTTCTCTGTCTCTTTCATAGAGCGCGCGGATCGATGCTTACGCTGCAGAATAACCCCGCAGGAAAAATCCTTAAAGAACAGACACGATTGGTTAACCTGAGAGCAAGAAAGCAAGAGAGTGAGAAAGAGAGAGAGAGAGAGGCCTGCGGGTCCTCTTAGCAAAAAAAAAGAGAATAGTGAAAGGACTGCACGAGGCGAAACATACATTCCGGTCAGACGGCACACTGATTCCTTGAAAAATTGCCAACAATCGTCCGGAACTGGTGCACCTTAACCGCGAACTTCTTCTCCGACTTTTTTTTTAAGCAAGCCCCAGGCTTTTCCCTTCGCGCTTTTGCTTACTACTTCTGTTTCTCGTCAGCAGAATTTTTGTTTTTTTTTTCTCACGCGATCGGCAAGTCTTTTTACTGTGTGTCTCCTCGAGACGAAGCTCTACGTACGGAGAGTAAAAAGGGACCGACGGGAATGCGATACTTTCCATTCTAGCGCAGTCGATATGTGTATAAGTTCACTTAATATAAATTACAATAAAAGCTTTGTTTATAACAAGAAATATTTTATATGCTAAATGAAATAATTTATAAATAATTGATAAATTATTTTTTATTTTTGAATTATTTATAACATTTTTTTTTAATATCAAATATATATTACTCAAATAAATATTTTATTTTGAATTACATAAAATTTTATTCGTATTAATAATTTTATTAAGAGCTTTATTCCCAATTTTGCTTGTAATAAAACGCTAATTAAAATATTTTAAATATTGAATATTTAGAAAATTTATTTTTGCAACTACAAAAATACCTCAATAATGAAAATCGAATGAAATTTTCTTTTCTTTTCGATACTTTGAAATATACCAATTAAATAAAAAATTACCCGTTAGTGAGGGGCTTATAAGAACGCAAGAGCTCAGAAGTCAGAATAATACATAAATCTTCGATTTTCCTCGAATAGAAAACAGAAATCCCTGAGAAACGAGGTCATTTGAATTTCGAATGCCACTTAAAACCTTGCATACTACAAACTTCTCTCAATGAATAAACTCATAGTGTCACTCTATTTTACATGCACGCGCTCTATATTTTTTTCTTTTTAAAGAATATATTTTGGCTTGCGCTGAATTAAGTATAGGTACTGTTATAAGGAATGGATAGTTTTACACAAAGAATTGATCGGAAAAAAGTTTAAAAAGTAATTTAAAGGTATTTCATTATTATTTCTGCAGCATTCGAAAGCAGAGAAAATGAAAATGCAAAGAAAAAAGAAATATCTGGAAGACTTTGTTTAAAATCTCTTTTCATTCGGAATCTTGAAATAGCGAGAGGGCAATGAATCAGCGCTGTAAAAATCTGACTTCCGCAAGCTCTGTAGGTATAGAGGGAAAGTCTCGCGTATGCAATGTCCGTGTCTTGCGGATTCGCGCCGCGTACGCCGGGCTTATGTTTACATACACGGAAGCGCCAAAAAAAGATCAAGCACGCGGAGAAACGGCCACCGCTAGAGCGCTACAGAGACTAAGACTCGATGAAACGAGCGCTCTTTTGAAGTGCACACGACCCTTGGGAACTCATATGACTGACGAGCCACGCAAGCACACACGCCGACTCTTTCCGACGCTTCTTCGCAGCTCTTTGTGCGCCTCTTTTCTACTCTCTTACCTACGCTACAATTTTCCTCCTACTGTTTATGTATTCTTCCTTTTTTACTGGCCGTTAGCCTCCTTTTTCTTTTAGCCTTATATACTTAACGCACACAGGCTCTCTTTCTCTTGTGGCTTTATGTTTTGTTTATCACCTGCTGAATCTGCTTCTGCGCCTCTCTCATCATTCTTTGCTCAGCTACAAACAACATTTTTTAAATTCGCTCTCTACTACCTTGGCTCCATCTTAAACGGACTTTACTATTCCCAAAGAAGCCTGCCTTCTGGCTAAACGGATTTAGTTTAGTAGAGCTTAAATTGCGCCCGACAAATGCTCACCTCCTCTTAAAGAATTATTGTTATAAAAAATATTTCTGCGTATATTGTAGATAATCAATTATTAACCCGATTATAAGAAAAAACACAAAGTTTTACCTTTTCATGTAAGATAGAGATCGGCGGAAAAAGTTGTTTTGAATTGTCAAAAAATTATTTGAATATACATAAATAAAAAAAGTAAAGAAAATACTAGAGTCCATCTTTGCGCTAAAGGAAATGGTGGAGTTAGTTTTGTGCGGCTTAAAAGTAGTAAAAGTGGTGTCTAAGCCCGCGCTCTCTTTTCCCTTTTGCACTCTTTTCCCAACTTCTGCTCTCCCTCTCATTTCTCACTTTCTATTGCTCCCTCTTTATTTTTATTCCTTACCTCCTCTCTCTCTCTCTCTCTCTCTCTCTCTCTCTCTCTCTCTCTCTCTCTCTCTCTCTCTCTCTATGTTTTTCCTCTCCAGCACACAGAAACGTATACTCTCCCCCGTTCGTTCTCTCGGCTCTCGCAACGAATTTCATTCTTTTATGACTGGCGAAACTCGAGGGCAAAGGGAGCGTTTCTCGCGGCTTTCAGAGCAGTAGCAGCAGCTGCACTGGCAGCAGTAGCTCCCGAAAAAGAAGCGAGTCGGAAACGCGCTAGCGCAGTTTTAAGATCTGCCGGCGCTGCAGTGCTCTCTGTGGCCTGTCTGCAGCCTCGCTCTCTTATACCCTTCGGTCCCTGTGTATGACCCGAAATTTTCTCCCTTTCCTTGTTACTCGCTCTTTTCTTGGCCTAACCTTACTCTCTCTCTCTCTCTCTCTCTTTCTCCCTTTTTTTAACATTTCATGCTGCTTGTGTCGCGCCTCTTTCAGCATCTATATATGTGCGTGGAATTCATCGTCCTTTGGAAGTGCGAGGAACGGCTCTCTGAGCTTCAAAGATTGATCGATGTCGTTTCTCCTGCTCCTTACTTCCTATGATATAAGAATGCGACGAATACAAATGTGGCCAGCACGAACGTGTTATTTAAAGCAAGAGAGAGATGAACAGAGGGTCCAGGCCTTTTTTTCGCTCTCACGTGAACTCTTAGCTCTGGAGTCGGATGAAATATTGCTGGGGGAAGTGAGACTTGTTGAAGGGCGTTCCTTCTTTGTGTTCTCAACGGTCTATAGTTGAAAAAGCGGCAAGTATAAGTAAATTCTTCTGGTTTCTCATGCTAAATTTGTTTGCAACGAGCTCTAACCTCCAAGCCGAGGATATTTACTTAAACATGTGTTGTATTAGTGCAGATGAATTAATGTTTTCATGAAACTTTGATAAAAATCCCCGTGAGGTTTAGTAGTTCCGCGATCTTAAACCTTGTTGGCCTTCACTACTTCCTCAAGCAAGAAAATACGAGTTTAAAAAAACTGAGCCCAGCGTCCCTAGGGAAATTTAAGTGAAACCCGGCTGAAGTTGATTGAAAAACGCGCACACTTTGTCTACATATATTAAGTAGTACAAGTTAGGTTAGCAAGACCAAGGTGGATGTATATACCATACTTTTTATTCTCCATATCAGCTTTAAATAACTTTCACCTGACTTTTTCCAGTATCAAAATAAACCGAAATTTTTTATATATTTATTTATTACATATTTGTGATTTTTTTTAGTCATAAATTCGTTTGTCCGATTTTCGAAATACATATCTATTAAATAATATCCTTTTTTAGTATCATTACGTTGTCATGTGAATTAAAAATAATCACTATATATGTATTTTACAAATTACTCAAATTTTGTCATTCTTATTCTCACGAAAAATTGGCCCATAAAATAATCAATTACGCGGCGGCATTTCTTTCGAGTGCTAAAAAGGAAGGGGAGAGTACTCGAAAGAAGAATGGAAGAGAGGGATGGATGAGAGAGAGAGAGAGAGAGAGAGAGAGAGAGAGAGAGAAGGGGAAAGAGTAGGAGAGTTCTATAGCAGGGCAGAACGTGCCAAAATAATTTAGCGTCGATAAGCACGCTGGTAATACGCGACAGGCATTCCAAATTCTGAGGTGTGATTAACTCCTACTTTGGGGACCGGCCGAGCTAGTGAGGGAGACTGAGGGGACTGCGCAATTAGTATGAGAAGCAAATATATCTATATATATAGTAGAGAGGTCCAGGCGCACGGTCGATTATTGCTTTCGAAGCGGCTGTAGCACGGTCAAGTCGTTTCCACGAGAAGTTTCCGTTGTTAAGAAATTGAAGTATTGAAAAGATTTTTTTCGAGTTGTTTTCTTTTCTCTACTTTCACAGTGTTTGGAACGTTGAACTATAATGCGCAGGCTCGCTTGTCCTATAGTGAATGAAAGTAATTTTCTGCGGCAGACGTTTATTAATTTCGGTAGGTAGGTTTCTTTATTTTCCCTAATCATAGTTTTAATTTTAAGTACTTAGTACCTAAAGTTAGATTTTGGAATTTAAATAATTTTTTATAAATTGAAGATATATTTAATTTAAAAAATAGACGGCTAATAAAAATAAATTTAAACGAACGGGTGCAGACCTCGATTAATTACACATAAGTATAAATGTAATAAATAACATAGGCAGTGAACTCTTTGCCTAACTGTCTTATTTTCTCGTTTTTCATAAATTCAGAACATAAACAAACAAAGTTATTTCAGCACTCACGCAGTATGTGTATATATACATATGTACTCGAAAATCTCAGCGGTGGGGGGAGGAGGAGAGGAAGAGGGGGGGAGGGGGGGGGGGGGGGGGGGGGGGGGGGGGGGGGGGGGGGGTTGGCGCTCGTCAATTTTCCGCGCCGTTAACGTTGCATCGCTGTCGACCGCGATGACTTTCCTTATATGCAAGAAGGCAGCAGCGCTCGCCGCACCTGCAAAGCCAATGGCTCGTCGCACGTAACTTAAGGGATTACAAATGGACGTTAGTAACGCGGAGAGATTCGAGTTGGTGCACAGCGCTCATATCGTAAAGCAGTCGCGCCTACGGGCACACTAACAACCTGACCTCTTCCCCCACCTACTCGCACTAAAAGACCCTCTGCGCTTTGTAAAGCCCTCTTTTATTTCGCGTAAGAGGGAAAGCCGTATATATGTGTGTATGGGGTTGGACGCTAGCTTTTTACGGGGCCGTGCGGGAAATAGGTGTGCAAATTTGCGAAATTGCGCACGACGAGCGAGCTTTGTAATAATCCTTTTACGCGCCCTTAAATCATTCGTCTTAATAAGGCAGGCAGCTACCCTGTGTAAATCTCGAGCGACGGGCCACATAGTTCGGTCGTGTGGCTATTTTTCTTTTTCCGCTGTGCTTGCTGTTTTTTTTTTTTTTTTTTTTTTTTTTTATTTTCCTAGCACGTGCGAGGTTTCGTGCGTTTGTGAACGCAGAGGGATGGAGTGAAGGATGGGCTAGTTGTATTTGCGTTTCGAAGGAGGTTAGAGGGAGAGCACGGTTGAGATTCACGAATTTGCATACAACTCGCGTGGGGGCTTATTTCTCTTTTTTTTCGCACGCGCACAGGTTTCATGCTTCTATTTTCTCAGCGAATTTTAGTTCCGTGATTTTACCCCTACGTGGTTGGTTGGTTCCTCAAATGCTTTACGGGTGAGACTTGTACTCTTTTAAAGACTACCGCTGCGACCGTAGTAATTTGTTTCGAGCAACTCTTCGCTCTACGAAAGTTAATGAAGTTTAGTTTGTACTGCTGAAGTGATTTACTATCTGAAAATTTTCAGTTCATTGCTTAAGTATATTTGAGCTTAAATCACAATCTCTATATTTTCT